>PVJL010002157.1:0-212500 GCA_004026885.1 Lyroderma lyra | reverse complement strand
TTGGGCTCACTGCTCCACAGCTTTTAGGGACTCCGTTGTCTCTTCTTCACATACTTCTCGTGTCGCATGGCTTTCTAGTACCGACCCCCTGCTATGGTGGTCGTCGCCGTTCAGCCCCCATCTGGAGAAAACCGAGCAGGGGCCGGTGGCAGTCATGGCCATCTAGCAGTTTCTTCAGGCACAATGCGCGTGAGAGGGCCATCCCCACCTCCTGACTCGCAGAGCTGGGGGACGATTTGGAGCGTATTGGCTTGGGGCCCGACACACCTGGGGTCAAATCCCATTTCCACTACTAAGTTTGTGAGTACGGTAAAGGCAATGAGCTTCTCCGGGCCTCCGCTTCATCGTTACACTGGGCACAGTGATACCTCATTCAAAGGAACTTGTAAGGATTAGATGAGATAGGTATAGAAAAGAAGGTTCTAGAAATGTGAGTTCCTTTGGAGATCACCGAGGGACAGATAAGGAAATTGATGTTCAAAGAAGTAATGTTACTTTTTTCTAAGTAGATTTGAACCCAAGTCTTTCAACTCACTATTAGTGGACAAAGAACTTTTATGGATACCTGTGCTATGCACCTGGTGAAAGACAAAAGTAAAAATGACCTGTGACTCTAATATCTAGGGACTCCTAATAACCCCACACTTTCTCTATTCCTGGGCCTAATCCAAGATTTATTTTCCTTTTACTAGAAAGAGAAAGAGCCATGTTGTTGATATAAAAGTGCCTGTGTTTCCTACACCCAATATGCTAGCATCCAGCTAAAGTTCAGGGAAGCACCTCTAGGTGCTACTGAGGAAGGACTGGACAGCTGACCAGAGAATGGTCTGCGCTGGTTCCGATCCATGACCCAGAGGAGGAATGGACAAGCCTTTGGTCAGCTTTGACTATGTAAGTAATCACACCTGTTCTCTTCAGAGTCTGGGCTGGAGAATACTGTAAGAACTGGTCTGTGGGAAGCAACAAGAGAACAGGGGCCAGCACAGAGCAAAGCACAGGTGCTGTGAGAGGCACAGTCACAGACCACGAGGGACAAATGTAGGGAGGAGCCATCCCTAGGGCCACCATGACCCAGTGGCCTTCTGTTTCCATCTTTGGTCCTGCCATTCTTCACTAGAAGTGTGATGTCCAAGAAACGTTCCCACGGACACCAAGCAACCTGATTTTTGTCCCTTCCCTTTCAAGTTCATACCATGAGGCTAGTAACTCCGTCTTGGTAAGACACCCGGCAAATCCTGTGACTTTAGTTCCTTTCTAATAAAAAGAGGTCCTCCATTCAGTAATCAATATGTCCAGCTCTTTGTAATAATTAAACTTTCAACTTCAGAGTCGTGGCTATTCCCCTTCCTAGCTTGGCCCTACTACCATTTCCTCTGACTTGAGCTTCCGTGACTCCTCCCTCAGGACTGAAGGGGACATGGAAAGGGACAAGAAAGCTCTCGCTTGACTGATCTGATGTGACCTCCAGCAAAGGTCCCACTTTCCGGTTTTGGCTGGCAGTTAAAGTTGATTCCTCCTCTCACGGGGGGTGTTTTTTTTTTTTTTCTTTTTTTTTCTTTGTTTTTACGGAGTGTGTTTTTATAGTTCTTCAGAGGGCCACCTTCCCAACTGCTAGTTACATTTCACCTGTATTTTCTTCATGCTGGGGATGTACTGTCTCTGGAGGTTCACAACGACTTTTCCTCTGGTCTCTGGCTCTCACTCTCCTCCTGCCTCCCCCCCCACGGGCTTTTATTTCTCTGTTGCTGCACCAGGACCTCTCCAGTCGGCCCTCAGGTGGGTGTTAGCAGGACTGCACACCAGCTGTCTCTCACAACCACAGGACGACAGGAGACACTCCTCTCTCTGCCACAACAAACTGGGAGTGCAGACTGCTATAGACTGAATGCCCCCCTCTCCTCAACTCATATGCTGAAAACCTGGTCCCCAGTGTGATGGTATTTGGAGGTGAGGCCTTTGGAAGGTCATTAGGTCAGGATGGTGGAGCCTGCATGAATGGGATTAGTGCCCTTATGAAAGACACCCCAGAGAGTTTCCTTGTCCCTTCCACCATGTGAGGACACAGAGAAAAGATGGCCATCTATGAACCAGGAAGCAGGCAGGCTCTCACCAGACACTGAATCTGCTGGCACATTGACCTTGAACTTCCCAGCTTCCAGAACTGTGGGAAATAAGTATCTGTTATTTATGAAAGTACCACCGTATATGGTACTTTCCTACAGCGGCCCAAATGGACTGGGACGCAGGCCTAGCCCAGCGCAGTGCCACCTCTTCTTTGCTTCACTGCCAGACTGTTAGCTGGTCAGCCACGTATCCCTTAGGTTTCTCAGGGATGGATCCTAAACTAGATCTCAACACTCCCCAAACTGTAGGCGACACATCGAATAATCTGAGGATGTTCCTTAAAGACCTTCCATCCTGGTTTGAGGTAAAGGAGGAATTACTCTTTACCTGCCCTTTTGGGGGACAGTATAGAACAGCAGCACACCAAGAGATCTTTCCAAAAACTGTCCCCTAATTTCCAACAATCTTTTCTTGGCCTCTCCAACTTCTTCTGTAGACTGGAATTCAGTAGTTGAAGATCTGAAATCAGTTTTCAGCCTCATCATCTTGCAAATCTACATGGTGATATCTCACTTTACTTTGAAATGTGGTATCCATTATATGGCCATGCCAGGTTAAACTGAGACCAAAAAGTTTCCTTTTAATAGTCTGTTTCACTTACAATAAATCCCCTTTCTTTCTAAAATACTTGTTCCGTGCAAGTATAGTAGTCTAACTAACACAAACCCTGTGATCATGGGTATGGGAGGAGAATTCCAGAAAAATCATGGGAGAAGGGGGAGGCGGGTAAAGAAGAGGGGAGAATTGGTAGTAGGGCTTCAGATATATTGATTTAGGAGTCCTGCTCTTATTCATTGTGTCCATTAGTGATGCCCAAAGTGCTTTAAAATCCCCAGGAAGAGGTGTTGCTGCATGGTTAGGAGAAGTACCTTAAACTAGTAGCAAATAAGATAAGCTCATAACAACTTTTCCCTCATGAAACCTAAAATCAACTGCAAACTGACGTACAACCAGCAAGTAGTTCAATATATGAATGTTATTACCACCACTCCAAAGTTGGATATAATAGCGTGAAAATTTTTATCTCAAAGAAATCATCCAAATTCAATGGAACAGGATAGAAAGTAAAGAAAGAGACCCAAATATACATACAGGAAATTAAGGTATTAATATGATAAAGTCAGCATCTCAGTGGGGTACAAATGGGTGATTTGATAAATGATGTCGGGACAACTAAAAAAAAAAAACAAATCAGAGGGTTAAATATAAAAATTAACCCACAAGAATTCTAGAAGAAAATATCAGAGAATTCATTCATAATCTCAGAAATCATAAAACCAAAGACTCATAAATTGGGCACTATAAAATTACAAATCGCTCATAAATACACCCTAAAAACAAAGGACTATGACCAACGGGAAAATATCGCCTCTTATATAGAAGTTAAAAGGCGAATTGCCTTCAAATGTAAAGAGCTCCACAATACAACAGAAAAGTGGGCAGCGGATGAGAAGAGATGGTTCGCAGAAAAGGAAATCCACATGGTTCTTGAACTTATTCACTGCTGCTTCTGCAAAGAGACGTGGAAATTGGAACTGTTTTCTGCCTGTAAGATTGGCAAAGGAGGAAAAGTTGGGTAACATCCCCCCACTGTTGAAGATGTGGGGAAATAGGCACCGTCATGCCTGCCAGGGGCGCACACTTGGTCCACCCTCTGTGGAGCGTCACGCCTATCGAAGTAGTGACCAACAGGCCTTCCGGGCCAGCCATTTCTCCTTAGAGATGCGCATAAATGAAATGACATAAATACAAGAATAACGAGTATTCATTGCAGTAATATGAGATAGATATAAGGATATTTATGTCAGCATTATATGTAATAGTAAAAGACAGGAGATAACCTAAATGCTTATGAGAAGAGGACTGGTTAAAAAATTAAAGTACAACAGAACAAAGTAAGCCATTGGGAGAATGAGGAAGTACGTATTGCCATTATGTACTGATCTCTAAGAATGTCCGTATTGTTACACAAAAAAGCAAGCGGAAAGTCACACGTATAGCCTGCTGTTAGTGATACCTGTGTATATATGGAAATCTGCATAGAATATTTCGGAAAGACTAAGAACCCCGTCATAGTGGTTTTATTTGAAGAGAGGATAGGAGTGGCTGGGTGTAGAAGGGGCAGTGGGGTGTCGCTCTCTCTCTGTACTTTTCTTTTGAGGAGGAGAACATTTTGAAAAATTTAACTCCAAGCCCAGACTGATTTGGGGCCAGTTTTACACTACCATTTGTGGTGCAGAGGCCATGAGCTGAGGAACTTACATAAAACTTAGTCCAGAATTGGGGAGTCTGGACAGGGCCTCAGCAAGGGATGACGGGAATGAGCTCACGTGAACCCCTCCACAATGCAGGGCGCCATCACCAGCTGGGGTTGGAACTGTCACCCACTCACAGAAAGATCAGGCCAGATTTCTCCCATTTGTTCTATCCTATGACTTTCCTGTCTTTGGAACTCTGATGTCCTTTTAAGCCACTATGCTCACCTCAGACACACACAGGTGGTCTCGTGGTTGCCAGAGCTAGTCCTGTGAAGCTGCATCACACCTGATGGCATCTGGTTCCATACCCCGTCAACTCCCCGTCTCGTGTTCGTTCTCCGGTTAACTGAGCTTAGCAACTTAGCAATTACTTGAGCATTTCTCTATAGCGATTCTGATGCCCAGCTTGGCTAGGTTGCTTTCTTTACCTTGCCTCAGGTGAATGTCCGTTCTCATACAAGCCCTTCTGAGGCCCCTCCTGCCTCAGTGGACTTGCCCCAGACCCAGGTGTGGGGGCGCACAGACACCACCCACTGAAGGACTGGTCTTCCTTGAAGTCAGTGGCTCGCAGGGTTCCTTGACACCTGCCTCCCCATCCTTTCCCGTCCCCTTCTCAGTTTCAGCTGTCCCAGACAGCTTCTCTGCTGCCTCACTCCACCTTTGTCCTTAGGCTCACAGCTGCTTGTGCTGGCAGCACAGAGGACTGAATGACTTGGGGAGTACCCGTGCTTTGCTTCCACCAAGTGTCTGCCCTCAAAGAGTTTTTACTGAACTTGAACTAGCTTTGTTACAACTGACCTGACATTTTCTCAGTAGTATCTTTAACTTTTTTGATGTCGTTTTGTAAGGAGATAATGAGGTTAGCATGTTGCTCACTCCCTACATTCTTATATTCTTCCCAATATTCCTTCTCGCCGAGTTTCTCAAGAAATAGCTTCTCAGCATTACTTATTTGCAATCGCATATCTGTTGAAAGAAAATCAAAACACCATGTTATTTCTATTGTTCTTGTAACAATTATATGTTGCAATCTGACTTTATGAATAGGGTCTGATATTAAAATGCTTTTTTATCTCATAAATCTTATTTCATATCTATAAATTTAAGGAAATCTATATTATTCAAACAATTGTTTATTCCTCATGATTCAAAATCTAAGGAAAATTGAACTTACAATTCTAAAGTAGATGTGTGGTTTTGGGCTGAAATTGGGAACTATAATAGACTGTATGTCTAGGAACTGACAAGTTTAAATTATTCCTGTGATAGCCTGATAAGGGTTCTATCTTATATCACCTATATTTTGGTTAGTGAATTGTCATTTTTTTTTTTTGGCCATATGCCTCTGGGCAAAGTGATTTCATCCTCCATCCTTCCATGGTCCTTGGCAATCATTATTGTAAGTAAGTGGTTTGATTTTGTCGCCTAAAGTTCATGTGTGTGAAATGGTAGCATATGATAGTCATAACAATATGGCTTCCCCCACCCCCACTTGCAAGACTTCGGAGTAAAATATAAGTTCCCCAGTTAAATATATACACATGCTCCGTTACCTCAACTACGTAAACTTTCGGTTTGCCCTGGTACACTTGGTAAACATGACATTCTACTCAATCTTAAGGCTGAGTATTATGCTGCTAGTATTTTGGAAAAGGAAGCATTACAAACAGCCAGGTGCAATGAACTTACAGCCAGGTGGCTCACTACCCACCAGCTTGTCTGAGAGCTCCTAGATGGCAGTGCCTGGTCTACTCAGCCCTGTAAGTCCAGCGGTCAGCACGGATCCTGGCCCTTAGCGGGTGCTCAGTGCATGCTCCTGGGGTGTCTGACCCATTTCAGTCAGGCCAGAGGGATGGATGGTCCTCAGTCCAGAGGAAGGACTCCAGTCATGTCTTTTTCCCAAGATAAATAAGATCATCTATTTTATAATCCCTTAATACATGGCTCCTGTTACTGTCATCGAACAATGAATTCTCCCGCAGCCCACGTGGTCAGCTGTCCCCCTACTTGTGCGCGGACTGCTGCTGTCCCAGCCCCGGCCCGGTTATTTCTGTGGGAGCGCTGACTGACATCACTGAAGGTTTTGAAACGGGGATGCAGTGGCTGCTGCCGCACTTTCCCAGGACCCCTCTTCCCTCCCCCTCTAGTAACACACTTCTCCTACCCTTAGTCAGGTAAGTAGCCCAATCACAGTGGCCCCTTCTCTTGCCCAGAGGAGTGGTCTGGGGGTGAGCACGTGCCCTTCTGTAGCCACACCTTCAATGAAACTGTGGGAAAACTGCCTCTTTTGTCTCCATTTTGAGGTTATGGGGTGTTAAGATCAAAGCTGTCTATGGGGACAACAGCTTCAGGAGGAACCAACTTTCGGGGAGAAGATGGAAATAAGAGGGGGGAGGGGAGGGGGAGGAAGGGGGGCCCATAGGGAGGCGCCGCGGGAGGCTTAAACAGCCGAGGCCTGACAGCGCGGAGGCCCGGGGTCCAGTCACTGGCACCTGTCCTTTGGTTGCTTAGGGAAAAAATCAACATCCTCCTATGCTTAGGCCACCCGGGGCTGGAGTTTTATCCTTGCAACGGAAAGAGCTGCAAAAGTTGGGAGAAAGAGGTGACGTCAGTACTTCTCAGACCTTCCGGTGCGTAGGATCTAGTCCCAGTGCCGGTTCCGCTTTGGCCGGGCCTGGCTGAGACTGCAGAGACCAAGCGCCTCGGACACCTTTCAGACCCGCGTGCTGTCCCCGCGGGCCGCGCGCCTGCCCAGCCCTTCTCTGCTCCGTCGTTGGTCTCGTGTGACACAGATGCCCAGCCCCAAGCGCAAACCCCGGGCAGGCACAGCTCAGCCCGCCCCCCTGTTCTGGTCTCACTCCCCTCTCAAGGGACTTGTGGAAATATTTCCTCCCAAACATAGGCAAAACGTGCCTGGAGCAGAGCTCTGCAAAGGGCAGCACCTACCGCCCCCTGACGTCACTGCTGCCCAGAGACCCGGGGAAGAGCAGGTTGTGGGGACAGGTTGGAGTCCCCGGAAAATGACGTTTGCTGACTGGTTGGTTTTGGTAACTGTTTCATTCGAAATCACAAATATCCATGAATGGGATGCCGACTCCGTGCAAAGTGAAATGGGGGGGGGGGGGAATCTGGGACACTCTAGTCCCTTGGCTTGCCCCCCACTTCCAGTGCTGCTTCCTGACAGCACGCACGTGTCTTTCCCGGGCTTTCCGGCTTAGCAGACGGGGTTTATGGGAGTTCTGGCCAAAATGGTTTTAGAAATCTTAGCAGCGAGGTGGGGACGAAGGAATAGGCATGAAAAAGAAACGCTCACGTGTCAGACCGCGGGCGGCTTTCCCCAGCACCGCGGGGTCTCCTAAGCCCGTGGCAGGGGGCGCCCTGGGCCTCCCAGGTCCTGCGCCCAGCAGCTTTCCAGCCGCCCCCTCCAAACCCGCCGGCAAGTCTAACCCCGCCTCCCCCACCTGCATGTGGGCTTAGAAGCCACAGCACAAGGGAATTTCCGCCAGGAAGGAGCCAGTCGCTGCTGCGAGGAGGCGGAGCTGTACCTAGCAGGTCGTTGGCCCTCGCAGGCGTCAGGCGGTGCTCACCCGCGCTCGGTTGTGGCCGCGGCCCGGACGCCCCCTCCTCACGCCGCTGGGGTACCGCTGCCCACTTTGCTGCCCCGCTCTCCTGCCCACTGGCCCGCACGTGGTGACGGTGATGCCATCGGAAGTGTGTTCAGGGCGTTGTGAACAGATTGGGACACGGAAGCGTCGATGTAACCGTGAAGCGGCTGGATGCAGCCCTATGAGCGTTCTCTAGCTCCGTACTCACCTTTCAGGTGCCTTTCCTGGTCTCTTTCAAACTTCCACTTCTCCTTCATGGCTGCTTCCACTTCCTTGCGCGTTACAGCTGGCGATCTTTCTGACCTCCCCTCCTCACTCAGCTCCTTCAGCAGGTCCCGGAGGTGACAGGCCTGCTCATCCTTTAAGTGTTTATTCTGTCGCAAAAATCAACAGTCGTTAACTACCTCTGCTGAAGGATTTAGACTGATTTTCCTCAAGATGTACCCACACAGCGAGGCTTGCAAAGGGACAAAAAACATTTAATGAAATAAGGGACACAGGAATATCTCTAAAAGTTTATGGAACGTGGAAGACAAAATTAAAGTTATCAACACAGTAACCATGGGACAGAAAGTTACATTTAAAAAATTGTGCTATTAACCTACCAGGCTATTGTAGGATCAATGAACGTTAAAATTAGAGCTTGGATGCTAATTTCTTTAATTTCCCACTAACAGTTGTAGCACCCATCGTTTATTTAGTCAGTATTCATGGAGTGTCTACCAATTGCCGAGTAGTCTTCTATACGCTAGGAGTATGTCAGTGAACAAAACAGACAAAATGTTCTGCTCTTGTGAAGTTTACGTTATTCTTTGCTTTTTTTCACAAATGACCCTAATTCTCTTCTGTTAGGGTGATGGTAACCCACCCTTCCAATACTTTATACTTGAAATAGGGGCTGGGTTCCTTTGTGGATATCTCCTTTATTTTTCTAAGCTTTTTTCTTTCATTAACTCAGAGTTTATTCTTGCCCTTGCTATCTTATTATATGTATGCAGAGATATTTTAGTGTTTGTGAACTCAGTATTTTCTTTGTAATTTTCTTTTTTAATTAAAATTTTTTTTTCAGTTACAGCTGACATACAATATTCTATTAGTTTCAGGTGTACAACATAGTGATTAGACATTTATATAACTTACAAAATTATATGATTGGTAAGTCTCATACCACTAAAACCATACATAATTATTACAATATTAATGATTATATTCCTTATGCTTATATCCCTGTGACTTTTTATAACTAACTGGCAATTTGTACATCTTCATCCCCTCCCCTTTCCTTGTAATTTTCTTAGACTCCCTTTGAGTTCTAATACTAATTTCCCTGGTGTGTCTCTCCTTCAATCTTTAAACCTAATAAAATATATATTCTTAAAATATTTTAACATGTAATTCTTTTAACAATTACTTATTACTTATTTTTCCTATAATTCAACATGCTCTTTACTATAACTTTTTCAACATTATGTTTTATTTCTGATATTCATGTCTTTTATTCTCTTAACCTACCTGGATACTTTAAAGAGTATTTTCTTTCCCAAAATTGATTGTGTAGGCCAGGGCTTCTCAAGCTTTAATATGTATACCAAGCACGGGGGGGGGGGGGGGGGGGGGGGGGGGGGGGGGGGGGAGGGGGATCTTGTTAAAATGCAGGTTCTGATGCAGTAAACTTGGCACAAAGCTGCAATTCTGCATTTCTTACAAGTTCCAGGTGATGTCACGCCTGCTGGCTCATAAGCCACACTTTGAATAGCCAAGTTCTTTCAGGTAATTCAAATACTTATGATTTATTGACAGGGCTAGAGCCTACTAAACCTCCATTCTCTCTTACTTAATCCAACAAACTTTAAACTTGAGGACTGAAAAATTTGATTTCTTAAAATTGTTTAACAAAATAGGCACTAGTTTATGTAACCTTAGTGTTCTTTCAGTTATTCCATATGGTGTACGATGTGATTGTCATTTCAGTGCATTAGAATTTTAATTTAGAACTTTGATAAATTGAACAAAAGTAACAGGCAATTAACTCTGTGAAGCTCAGTATTGATAAATACAGGCAAATAAAGAAGGACAGGGGCTGAGCAGGCTTTGAATGATTTCAAAAAATGGAAACATATTTAAAAGGTATAATATTAATATTAAAATTTATTGTTTTAACTTCTCTGATTGTTTGCAATATTTTTAAGTATCACAATTTATTCTGTCTCTGAAGAGTTTTTAATACCAAAGGATCCATAACATGACAAGCCTGAAAACTGAAACTCTTTCTAATCCACTCTTGAAAATTTTATTGGAAGTGCCATAAGCAGGAATGTTGAAGTAAAGACCTCCAAAAACCCCCTCCTTCATAAAAATAATGAGAAAATTGGCAAAAATTGTGAAAATCAACTTTTCAGAACTTTGGCAATTAAAGGCTTGCCATAACTTCCGGAGAGTGTTTATTCAAGAAAAATGGTTGAATTTGGGCAAGACAGTGAGTTTCATGGCATTTTAACTTACCCTAAAAACCAACTGCCCCACAATCATGGAAAAAGCCAGCAGCCTTGAACCCTGGGGTTAGGGGTTGGGGAGAGAAGGGAGGGGAGCAGAAGTCTATTAAAGCCCAGTCCCCAGACAATGGTTATAATTCGACCTGTCTGATATTCCCTGGCATATCCCAGTAGCAAACCTTGTTTTTATTTTATCTGACTCAGAACTTGCCCAGTGTGTGAATAGCCTTTTCACAGATGGACATTTGTCAAAAACAATCAGAGGCAATTGTTGAACATTACAGATTCCTGAGGTGTGGGAAACAACAAGATGACCAAAAAAAAAAAAAAAAAAAAAAAAAAATCTTTAAAGGAAAGCTGGAGGTGAGATGCCCACAGCAGGCTTTGACATATTCTTGGGACTTTAAAAGGCCACAAGCATGTATGGAGCTGTGAGTATACTCAAGGCTGTGCATGTGCTCAGAAAAGACCTAAGAAGACCCTACGTGCTCATCTCTGTCTGACCTTGAAGCTCTTCAGAAGCAAGAAGCAAAGGTGAAGGTGAACTTGTAAATTGCTTGGCTGAGTGTAGAAGGCAGGTCCCAACAAGCACACAGAGCCTTTCAGCAAATAGAGACATATAAAGAAGTCTCTGTCCAATCATTAGTTGACCACTAAGCTAAGCAAGCAAAGACTTCCACGGCAACACACAACAAAAACTACAGGCTTCACAGAATTAATTAAGAAAAGTCACTAAACAAACAAACAACAACCACTATAATAAGCAGCAACAAACCCCAGAGAAGAGTATCTAATTTCCAGAGTTGCCACATTATAATATTCAATATGTCCAGTTTTCAGCAAAAAATTACGAGGCATATAAAGAAACAAGAAAGTATGATCCATGCACATTGTTATTGGGATTTTATTATACACAGGGAAACAAGGGCAGTCAATAGAAACTGTCCTGGAGGAAGCCTAGACATCGGACTTTCTAGACAAAGATTTTACATCAGCTATCTTAAACATGTTCAAAGAGTGAAAGGAAACCATGTCTAAAGAACTATGGGAAAGTAGGAGAAAGATGTCTCACTTAATAGAAAATAGTAATAAAGAGAAAAAAACTATTTTTAGAAAAAGAACCATATAGAAACTTCGGAGCCAAGAAGTACAATAATTGAAATGAAAAAGTCAATAGAGGGGCTCAATTCCAAATTCAAGCAGGGAGAATGTTGTTCTGCCATCGGAAGTACTATGCTGTGGGCTGCATGGCTATGCCCCCTCCCCCCACCCCAAATTCACATTTTAAAGCCTCTGACACCAATGTGATGGTGTTTGGAGGTGGGGCCTTTGGGAGATAATTCAATTAAGATGAGATGTCCTGGTAAGAGCCCCCATGATGAGATTGCTGCCTTTATAAGAAGAGGAAGAAATCAGAGGAGCCCTCTTTCATTCCACTATTGTAGGCAACAAACAAACCACAAACGAACAAAAAAACCCAGAAAAACCCTTGAGCTAAGTCTTACACTTCATACAAAATTTAACTCAAAAGGGACCATGATTTAAGTGGAAAAGGTGACACTATAGGCATTTTAGAATAAAACCCAGGATACAATCTTTGGGATCTAGAGCTAGGCAAAGAGCTTTTAAACTTGACACCAAAAGCATGATTCATAAAAGGAAAAAAATTGGTAAACTGGACTTCATTAAAAGGAAAACTTTTGCTCTGTGAAAGGCTCTGTTATGAAAATAAAAAAAAAATATGATACAGACTAGGAGAAAATATTTGCAAATAACATATCCAATAAAGGACTAGTATCTAGAAGCTTATCTACCTACCTACTTATGTACATTTTTAAGAATTCTCACAACTCAACAGTAAAAGAAAAAGTCTAATTAGAAAATAGATAAAAGACACAAAGATAAATTTCACCAAAGAGAATATATAAATGGCAAATGAACACAAGAAAAGATGTTCAACATCATTAGCCATTAGGGAAATGCAAATTAAAATTATGAGATATCACTACCCACCTATCAGAATGACTAAAATAAAATAGTGACACCACTAAGAGCTGGCAGGTATGCAGAGAAACTGGATCACTCATATATTGCTGGTGGGATTGTAAAGTGGTTCAGCTACTCTGTTAAAAAGGATGCCAATTTCTTACAAAATGAAATATGTGCTTACCATACAGCCCAGCAATTGCACTCTTAAGCATTTATCTCAGAGAAATGAAAGCTTATATTCACATAAAAACCTGTACACAAATATCTATAAAATCTTTATTTGTCATAGTTAAATACTGAAAACAACTCACATATCTTCCAGTAGGTAAATGGTTAAATAAAATGTGCTACTTCTGTGTCATGAAATACTACTCAGCAATAAAAAGGAACCAACTAATGATACACACAACAATCTGGAAGAATCTCCAGAGATTCCATCCCAGAAGATGAGAGTGCTGCACTGGTGGTACAGTGGTGAGCGTAGCTGCCTTCCAGAAGATTACTTACTGTATGATTCCATTTATTAAAAAATTCTTGAAATGAAAAACTTATAAAAATGGAGAACAGATGAGTGGTTTTCAGGGGTTAAGGCAGGGGTGGATTTGGGAGAGGAATGAGTGGCTACACAAAGCAACATGAGGGCTGCTTGTATTGATAGAAAAGTTCTGTATCTTGACTAGTATACCAATGTCAATATGGTCAGTATTAATATCCTAGTTGTGATGCATCGTTCTACAACATATTATAGAAAACTAGGTAATAGGTACACACGATAGCTCTATATTATTTCTTATGACTACATGTTACTCTATAATTATCTCAAAATAAGAAGTTTAATTTAAAAATGAAGATCAATCAATAGTAACAACTGAAAAATAAACACTTGTTACTCTTCAAGTAATTCTCAAATATTCCACTTTCTTGAATGAAATAGATTCATGTTTTCTTAGAAACAAATTTAATTACCTTGGCTTGACATATGCATAAATTATTTTAAAACGAAATATTTGTAGAAACTTGTTTCAGAGCAATAAAAATAACCCTTGCCAAACTATTACAGTACTAATCTTTTTTCCAAATATGGCTTTTCCACTTATTTTTGTAATTTGAAGTCATGGTGTTAGATAAGATCACCAGAAAGGTTAGACTGAACGAGCAGGTTTGAGATCAGAACCCTGGTAAGCACCCTAATAAAGGGATGGAAAAGTATGATGAATGGAAACAGTAAGAAATGGTCGCAGAAGTAGGAGGAAAATTAAGGGAGAGTGACGTCCTAGAACCCAAACGAAAAACTTCCAAGATGACAAGAGTAAGTGACTGCTGATGGCATGAGGGTCAAGTAAGGACGACAAAGAGTCCATGGGACGTGGCTAATTGGTTGTTAATAACTTTTGCTAGAGCAGTGGTAATAGAGAAGTAGGAGTGAAAGAATGAATTAGGAGGTAAGGAAGTGGACGCAATGAACTATAAAATGTCTAACGAGGTAAATGGAGCAATGAATGCAAGCAGAAAGATAATAAATGAGGTGACAGTCTCAACAAAACCGAACACACGTAGGAAGGGATGGGGGGTCGGAAGGAAGACAGGCATTTCTGATTCTGACATAACTGAAGAGAAAAACGTCTTGCTACTGAGTCATGTTTCATTTAGCAATTTAAATATATGTGACTTCAAAGAATGTTCCTTTCACTGGTGTTGGTGTGAACCAACTCTCCCATTCTCGAACTAATCCTCATAGAAGCAAAAGCTTTGTTTCTGGCTCCACTGATGAGCTGTGGGAAAGGGATTCCTTGGTCCTACTCTGCTGTCCTTTCCACAACCAAATGGAAGTCGCAAAGCTGACCTCCGAGTCCCACTGCTGACCACTGGGAACTATGCATTGGTCCCCTGATGGCAGCTCACTCCTGTTCCATGCTCTGGATGGACTTATTCATCATGTGGAACCTGCATCTGAGCACCTAGGCCAAACTTCTCCTTTCCACTCTCACCTGTAGACCTGACTTTCTATCTTAGTCGCTATTACAAGTGACTGATCCTTGAGAATCATGACACTATTGGGGCACAGGTATATCACCATGAGGGCTTGTCCTGCCCAGTAAATATTTGCTGAGTGAATGAACAAATGAGCTCTATGGATATGACAGGAAGCCCCATTTTACAAAAGGAAAATGGAGGCTCAGTTTTGGCCAAAATGACATCAGCATTAAGTTGTACAGTCAGGATGCAAACTCAGATCTCTGACCCTGGACTTCGTTGAGATTTGTAGATAAACAGTTAAGTGTAGAAGTTGCAAGGTTCACATAAAATAAATGTTTTAATAGGGGACACCCTCAGTATCTCCTCATTCGTGAAACCTTTAAGGGATAAGCCGTGTTCATTATCTTTTATTGCTTCCAAACTTTATTTCTGTTGCTCTTTAGTTCTGATAGTCATATACAGCACCCTTTTGACATTTTAAACTGGCTTCATAAATACAATATTATATTTTAAACACTAACCTAGTCATTTTAACAACTAAGATTGTGCTTTCCAAATAATACTAACATATACACACACTCTGAAAATCTAAAAGAAAATAGATACAAAAATTAAAAATAGAGAACCAATGTTTTATAGTTTAGTTAAGTAAGAAATTAAAAGATAAACACAGTTTCAGAGCTTAAAATTTAAATATAAGACTCAGTGCCCACAGGAGCTAAATAGTATAACTCAAGCTGACTTCCTTTGACATTATAATTAATATAATAGCAATACCCCTGGCCTCACATGTACCAAAAATACAAAACAAAAAACCAACCAACCAAACAAACAACAACTTAAATAGATTGTAAATTAATCAGTTTCAAGACTAAAGATAACACTCTGGATTACATTTCATCATAATTCACAATTTTAAAAAGCATTTAATGACCAGATATAGGCTTTAAATCTTATACTCACTCTTTCATGATACTTTTGGTTCTTTTCACTGAGTCTCTTTATTTGAATCATGTATCGTTCTACTGCATTTTCCTTTATTTGACAGCTGATAATAAAGATAAGATTTGTTACAATTACTTACCTTAGGAAAAACTAATTGAACAAAATTTAAAATTAAATTAACTTGAATTGAAATAAAGTATTAAATATGAGTATATTATAAAAAGCCATTTAGGGATAAGAACCTTTCTTAAGTGATTTTGTATTTCTGAGTATATTTTACTCACTAAATTATATATTCGAGAGATCACTTTTTTCCAAATCAATCACCATTTTAATTCATTGTCATATTTTGATACTTTCTAATTATCCATAAATAATTCAGCTTGAAGAGAACCTAGGAAAGGGCACACTGAAAATATGCTTTCTAGAATATTCTGAAAACATTCAGGCAAAAATGACAAAACAAAGACTTTATAAGAGCATGCCCATCATCTTGAAATAGTAAGGTCAACAAATGAGGCATACCTATTGGTTCAAGTTCATTAGTATACCATCTCTTCTATAAATAATAAAATACCTTTCTTTAAACCCACAAGTATTTGTTGAGCATCTGTTAGGTATGAAAGAGAGATAGAAAAGTGCAGAAAGACTTTAATATAGGGATATAGGCCATTTGATAAGTATTTGTAGTGTTAAGTATAAATCTGTATCTCTATTACCTAGTAAGTCTTATAACTTTATATCTGAGACCAAAATAAGGCCACAGAAATAGCTCTGTAAACCACTTGTCTCAATTATAACAAACCAACCAACTAAACAAACAAAAACAGCAGTTCTGTGGTGTAGTGAACAGAGAAGTGGTCGAAGAATGAGAAATTCTGGTCTTCAGTCTTGTCCCTACCACTCGTTACCTATCTAACCTCAGGCAAGTCAGTTCTCTGAACCTCAATTTCCAAGCTGTTAATGGAGATGACAGGACTCAGCTCTACATATTTTTTATAAGGATTAAAATAAGAAAGCATATGTGAAATGTTTCTGTGATACAGTAAATACTCAGTAAATTTCAGTCGAATGTGAATCTTAACTCCTTGGCCCTTCCCACAAAATATTTATATTTGTGACATTGTATTCTTAGTATAGAGAAAAATAAGGTTTCTTCTTTCCAAACGATGAAGAAATGCAATATAAAAGCAAAACGAGAAAATCCTTTAGTGGAAGTAAAGCTCTTTAGATATGGTGAAACTTAAATTTTAGGCTTGATTCTCCTCTGCCTCTGAACCTATTTAGGTCTTGGCTTTCTCTTCTGTAAGTAAGAGAATTAAGGAGATGAGCTTTATGGTTCCTTTTCAGTTCCAAAATTCTGCAGTTGAAGTTGACCAATGTTCCCTTTCATGCAGTCATACACATAACATAGATTTAATGAGCAGCTGCTATGTGCCCAGCATTGTTTTAGGCAGTACAGAGATAGTGATGAACAATATCTTCATGATCCTTGCCCTCAAAATGCTTATATTTTACTAGACGATACAAATGTATTATTTATACATTTGTGGTCAATGCTATGGGGGAAATAACAGGATATGGGAATGATAGTAAAGGGAAGTACTACTACAGATAGGGTAGTCTCCACACAATAGTAAGAAATAAAGCTATAGGCAAGTATAAACCATCTTTTCCTCCTTACCTAAAGCTTAGATGTGCAAAAGGTTTGAAAGAGTGCCTTCTCTACCTCGCATTTTAAAGGAGAAATATAAAAATATTATAAATGAAAATTATCTGAAAAGAAGCTAGGCAAATGTTTGCTAATTACTCACATAATTTCTACCATTATAAATATGGTAATCCTAATTCTTCGCATGGGTGGAGCAGGCCAATGAGTCTCAAGTACACGTCTCCCCTGGTTTGAGACTGAGATCCTGCCTTGGTTGACGACTGAGTGCAAGATCAGACTCGAGACAACATTCAACCCAAACCCTAGCTAGTGCATGGGACACACACTAAAAAATTTATTTGTTGTTTCTCTGAAATTAAAATTACATTGGTGTATCTGGCCCCTCTACGCTTAAGCCTTCGCCCCTCCCCACAGGGCTTTGTCCTCTGTTCCTTCTGCACTGAGCAGTTCTGAAAGATCTGAGCTCATCCGCAGGCCCCAGGGGGGTTCTGAGATGCCCCTTTCGGTTTTGGCGGCTTCCCTGCCCGCTTCTGGAGTGCATGGTAGTTGTAGATCTAACTCAGCCTCGCCTGTGGCAGGAGTTACTGGGATCTCCTCAGGCCTCAGGAAGAGGCGGATTTGCCAAGAAGCAGCCGGAGCCGAACTTCAGAACTCCACACTACCAGCCGCCGTGGGAATTCAAGCTTCACCATTCTGCATACTTGTCCTTTTCCTATCTCCCTCGTCTACGCTGTACCTGAGTAACCTACCGGTCACACTAAATGCTGAAGCAAATGGGATAATAAACCAGGGAGAACATAATCAGTAACGGGGGCTGTTTCATCGCTACCACTTGGACTTGGTTATAGTCCAAGTTTCAAAAACTTTTCAAAATATACACATAGCACAGGAGTGCAACTATGCCTCCTGGAATCTGCCCCGATCGAGCTCCCTCGGCAGCCTTGGAGGCCGACCAACCCCGGCCGTTTCTGCGTTTCTGATTAAACGACCTGCGCTTACTGGTAGTCCAGCAGCGTCTCACTGGTAGGCAGTTCCGCTTCTTTTGGCGGCCCATCTTCCACATCCCTTTTATTTGCTTTTGCCGTGTTTTCCATTGTGTTGCTCAGCTGGTAAGAAATGTGCCTGTTCAGAGAAGAGACCTAGGGTTAGTAAATACACTCTGTCTTTTTCCCTCTACTTGTGTTTGCTCAAGACAAGGCCCTGCTGAAACTTAATTTAAAACTGGCTTTTTCACCAGACTGCTCCAGGTCCCCAGACCTAACGTCCACCACAGTGCTGGGGCATCATGAATCCATCGGATGCCTGAGTCTGGTGAATTCTATGTTTATGTAGCCCAAGCCCAGCATTCCCCCACCGGAAACTGGCTGAGACTCACTCCCTGATGTTTCGTGCCTACACCAGTCTCCCTCCAAGCGTCTTTAAGAGCAAGAACTGAACTTTCTCAATTATTTCATTTCTCCTCATTGTTCGGCAGAATGCACTGCATATAGCCACAGCTCGATAAATGTCTGTTAATTTTTTTGACATTAAGACAAAGCCAAAGCATGACTTTCCATGAGTACCAAGAAACTAGGATCCAAAGAAATTATGTTTGGTCGGGGTTGTTATAAAGAGCAAGTGAGAGCATATATTAAAGTTTTTTAAATGCTTAAGAGATTTACAAATGCAAAATAATAATAATAATAATGTACTATTATTAACAGTAACTTTTCATTAGCTAATAATTGCTTTTGCATCTAATGATAAGAACATTATCAAAAATAATATCTTTAAAAAGGGGAAATCAGGCCCACCATTCATAAATTTTTATAGTAAACAGGAATGCTTCATAGATTGGTATGGGAACTAGAGTATGTTTTTAAAGATCACTGTGTTTTTAAACAGATTTTTTATCTTTCAATTTCCATTAATTTCAAAAAAAAAATAAGTGCTTAACCTTCAATCAATGTATTAGTAGTTGGGTGTGGCAGAAAGAGCTATTTGTAAGTTCTCTGTAACTAGCTAACATAATAGATGCACATAAATTCTTGTCAAATGAATAAACGGATAAATGAATGAATCGGAGGATTCAATCCTAGATCCCCACCTAGTATCTATGTAACCTTGAGTAGGTTACTTTTATCATTTTGAGCTTCAATGTTATCGTCTGTAAAGTGAGAAAAAAATCTTATTCTGAAAGCTGTTGTAAGGATTAAATAAGCTAGTATTTATAAGGCCTCTACTATGGTGTATGACACACAGAAAGAGCTTTATTATGCCTCCTTTAGTTACAGCGCCAGATAGTGCTTTTCCCAATTTCAGGTAAGTGTAAAGCAGAGCTGTCTGCCTGCTGCCCAGTGTGACAAACGTGGAAATGCTAATCCATGTGTTCTGCTATTGTCAATATTCATCATTGATTTGCATCACTGAACTGGCAATCTACATAGATTATTCAGATCCGCAGTGGAAAAAGTTCTCTAAAGTGAAAACACGCTTTTTTCCTGCGGTCAGGCGGCTTGCACACCCAGACCTCCGGCGAGGTTTAGTCTTTGTGTCTGAGACTTCACTGGCCGAGTGTGTTCATCTCTGTGTTCTACTGAATTCAGGTATATGTGAATGCAGATGTACTACAATGCCTTCCAACTGAAAAATCATACAGGTGACATGACAAAAAGATTCAACAGTTTAAGACAAGGAATATATTGACTAGTATGTTCTCAGATATGAGAATAATGCCATCAGCCACAAACCAAAATTACACCATCACAGTTCACGGCTAAGAAAAAACCTGCCTCTTCTGTTTCAGATGCAGAATTAAATTTTTATATTATTTTCTACTTAGAATGAGAATTTTTAACTTGAACATTGCACAGAAAGATAGCATGCTGACAAACAGTAATCTACTATTTAACAATGATTTTTTACTATAAAATATTTTGTTTAAAAGTTAAAAACAAACGTCAGTACTAATCTCTAGTTTTCTTTCTGAGTCCTGTGGATGAGATCAAAGGGTTACGGTCCCCACCTGCAGCCCCCACCTGGTGCTGGGGAAAAACGTGATCTCATCTTGTTCAATTACCTCAGTTACCTGGCTGTTATGTTTTCAACTCTCTAATGCATAATTATTACTTACCTGCGGCTCAAGGCAAAGGATTTTAATAAAATATGAGTGTGTGGATCCATTAAGCACATGTGAGTATGACTTATGCATAAACTATATTAAGATTTATTGTTTCACACACTTTGCAGAAAATTAGTATGCCAATTGGATCGCCTGCCTCATAACTACTATTGCAAAGAGCTAATGACATCACCTCCACTTTTGCATTTAATAATATCCTACAAACAACGGGGATTTTTATAAACCTTTATAAAGATTTACAGCTCCTAGATGATTTCTATCTCAGTAAAGGGTGAGGATCCTAGAAAAATATTCACAAAATAATGTAATTATCTTCCAGGAAGGTTTCACTTAAAGTATTTCCTGACAAATGGAGACCTAATCTGTTTGTCAGTAACTGCAAACATCTCCCAGTGCATGACACTTCACCTGGCCTGTGGTTGTAACACACGAAGAGGCAAGATGTCTGCTCAGACTGATAGAAGAAAGAAGATCACCCCAGCAGAACTTTTTAAAAATAGTGAACAGCTTTAAAGGACTTTAGCAAAATGGTGTAGGTAATGAATTGTAAGAAGATCTTTGCTCACAGTGAGACCTTTTGGGTTGTGTGTCCTGTTTGGGCATTTCATGTCATCCATCATGGAGTAAGGGCGGGTGAGGAGGCTGGGTTTGAAAGACATAGGTCTCTAGCCTTTTCAGAGTCTACTCTCTAATCATGCTGTCAGAAAATGTTTCAAAAAATATTCCCCAACTGCTTCTCGAAAGTCTGTTTAGTAAAAAGTGGACATGTAATAGCCATTTTCTTCAATGTACTGTTGTTTCATAATGCTTTACTTGACTCTGCAAAATTACCTCAAAAACAAAGAGTATGTCCCTTCCTGTGAAGTCCCAAAATCCTGGCTCAGTATCTAGAAAGCCCCTAATGACTTTTCTCCTGACTTTGTGTAGCCATGAATGTCCAGAAGTCTCCTAATGATTCCTGTTATAATTTTGTGGGTGCTGGGAGCAATGAAAGTTCTGATCTAATACCTTTCTGGACATTTGGAATGGATCCTAACATTTGTTAGCTAAAATTTTATACAAATGTAGATTAAAATGGAGGATATTTACTTCAAAGTATTAGTATGACAAAAAAAAGGTCTGAATAAGATTAAATCAGGGGTTGACAGCATGATTTAGGTAAAACATATCTATTGTATGTGTGTTGGAAGTGTTAAAGTCTAGTCCTGTCTTTGCCATTAACTAGCTATACATTTGTATAAGTCTAATAATAATAATAATAATAATAGTAATGTACTTCCATAAGCCTTTGCGAAAGAGCACTCTAACTTTAAAGGCACGTATCTCACTACTGTGTTAACTGCACCATGTATTTGAAGACATTGATGGCACTCACCCTCAACAAAATATAACTCCTTTCATACTGCATAGCAACTCGTTACTTCAACAAACCCTTATCTTTGGGAATTCAAAAATAGATATTGGCACATGGGCCAGCATCTCCCATGCGCACAAACTAGATGTTCAGTAAATGTCTGGTTTGAATGATTGCCTTGTAAATAACGTGTGCTCACTTTCTTTACCAATAATTCTATTTGTGTGCTCATAATGTTGTATACTGAATTTGGAAAGCAAAATCACTGTTAAACTTAAATTCTCACTTAAGCTAGAAACATTTTTAATATAATTTTAAAATAGAAATGCTCTCTAGCATAGTAAAAGAAACCTGAATTCACTTCAAGTCTTTTAGTAGTGATAACATCACCTAAAATTTAGCTTAAAAAATTTCAAACCTTTTTGTAGAGATTATGTACATATAGCCTCCAAACTGCTTCAAAATGTAAAATACAGCCAGTTTAAAGGCAGGCTAAACAACCATATATTCAAATCAAGATATTTAAAAATATCGGGATGAATAACATTTTTCACTTTCACTCACATGATCGTGATGTGCATTACATTAGCATGTAGTTTCTTTACCAATTAAAATTCTTTGGTCAGTGGCACATTTCTGAACTGCAGTTCCCAAATTATATTCAATTCTTAGCTTAAAAATTGGTCTATATTCTGACCCTGACTTGCTAATAACAAATCGTTTGAAATGTAGTATATTTCTGTTTTTCTGCCAGTACCAAGCTGTTTTGCCTATTGATGCTTTGTAATATAAATTGAAGTCAGGGAGTGTAATGCCACCAGCCTTATTCTTTTTATGTAGTATTGCTTTGGCAATTTGAGGTCTTTTATGGTTCCATATAAATCTAATAATTCTTTTATCTATTTCACGAAAGTATGATTGTGGGATTTTAATGGGTATTGCATTAAATCTGTGGCTTGCTTTGGGCAGAAAGGCCATTTTAACAATGTTAAGTCTTCCTATCCATGAACAGGGGATATTTTTCCATCTCTTCATGTCTGTTTCAATTTCTTTCAAAAGTGTCTTATAGTTTTCGGGTGTATAAGTCTGTCACGTTCTTTGTTAAGTTAATTCCCAGATATTTCATTCTTTTTGCTGTGATAGCAAAAGGAATTGACTCCCTCATTTCTTTTCCTGAGGATTCGTTGTTTGTATATAGGAATGCTGTTGATTTTTGTACATTGATTTTTGTATCCTGCGACTTTACTATATTCGTTAATTGTTTCTAACAGTTTTCTGGTGGAATCTTTGGAATTTTTTATATAAAGGATCATGTCATCTGCAAATAGTGACAATTTGACTGAAATGTAGTATATTATACTTACAACCAGAACTACCTCCCCGCCCCCAACTCCTGCTCTCCTTCAGCTTTAGAAATGTCAAAAAAAGAAACGTAACCATGAAGCGATTATTGTGAGGCTAATGGGAAATGCTCTGATGGGGGAGGAGAACAGAAAGGCTTTTCTCTCTTCAAAGAGCAGTGCTGACTATAAAGGGGCTGTATACTGGGGTTAGGCTTTGGAGTGGCGGAAAGCAACCAGCACACACACTGAAGATACCCAGTCTTCTTATTTGCCTACTTCGCCTTCACAGAAATCTTTTTTCCCCTTAGATGGGACATTTGCCCCCACCTCCCAACCACTTCCTTAACTCTCTCTGCTCATTAGAGAATTATGAAGAGCAGAAATGAGGGGATGCAGCACTACACAAATCTAACACATTAACGAAAAGGCAAGAACCCCCAACCTTACGGGCTGGGAGGTTAAGGCTGAAAGGACGTCAAAGATGAGCGCAGCACGTACGAAGTGCGGGCCTCCGTGCTGGCTGGGGCCGAGAAGGGTGCAGGGATGTGGGGTCCTGACACAGAAGGCATTCCCGGGACTGGGGACTCAGTGAGAAGGAAGAGCACTTGAAAGGCAAGGCTCCTCCACTGGTGAGGTGTAGGACCTCCCACAAGCCTCCAAACTCTCTGGTCTCCTCTCTGGGTTATTAATGAAGCTCAAATGCTTTGAGAAACCTGTCAAGTGATAAAGCCCCAGGCAAACGGAAGGCATTGCTGGTTTACTGAGCATCTACTGTGTGCCAGAGGCGGACGGCATCACGACGGTCACAAACCTAAACCAAATTCAGATCTGCCCCCTGGGAGCTGAAGATCTAGAATGGCAAATAAGCACCGGATCCAGGGTTTTTCTATGGAAAGACAGCTGGGGTAGTATTTCTGATGAGATCTAAGGATCCCTCCCAGCGGCTCCTAATGGCCCAGGTTAGAGTGCCTAGGGGAGGACACCTGGAGGGGGCGACACTAGGCCCATTTGGGGGCAGAGCAAGCTGCAGGGCTGGTGGGGGTGGGGGCGGAGATGCTTAAGTCTTAACGTGTATTAAGGGTCAGACTGGAAGAAGTCAGAGAGCCAGCAAAGAGGCCAGCCAGTCTCCCCCACCTCCCCTTACCGCTCGCAGGTGCGGATGCACAGAAGGGAGCGGGTAGGGAGCACTCCTGGGGCGCGCCGACCAGGCCCACCCACTGCGTCGCCACCGCGCCCTCCGTTTCCACGGCGACCTGCGAGCGAGGGCCTCCCAGTCCCCTACCCGGCAGTGGCGAGCGGCGGGCCGAGCGCGCCCCCTGGTGGCCGCCTGGGGGAGAGCCCGGGCTGACGGCCCGCGCGGCCGCGCTCGCAGCCTCGGCGGCGCCCTCCAGCTTCCCTCCCTCCGGGATTTGCACCGCCACGACTCACCCAGCATGTCCACAAAACGCTCACGTCCCTCCTGGCCTCCCTCTGGTGGCAAGCCGGGAAGTGGCGCGTGGTGAAGCGACGTGACATCCGGCCTCGGGGCTGTGCGCGTGAGCTGGGCACTTTCACCTCTGTGTGTCTTCGGTTGTCGAAGGAGGCCGCAGGCATGGCCGGTGGTTTTCAAACAACTCGAGGACGGGGAGAGGCCTGTGCGCGTGCTGGGGGCTCTGCCCGCCTCGGCCCCACCCTGCCCGGTCCTCCGCAGCAGCTTCTCTTCTATCTGCTTGTGCTCTGTCAAAGAGTTCTTTTGCATTTAGCTCCAACTAGAACTGCCAGCCCCTGGAGTAAATGCTTAGAATGATAACTTCCAGCTCGAAAAGTCCTGGATCCTGCCTATTTCCCGTCTTCCTTTACTTTTTTGCTCCTAAACGTTAAGAACCAATATAGATTACGTTTACTCCATTTCCACTTTTTGCAGCCATTTCCTAAAATTAACCTGTTTGGGATCATTTATGTATTCTACCTCATTAGAACCTGCCTTTATTCTATCAGTGTTACATATTTGTTAAATGCCAATAACTTGCTGTGATCTATACATCTGATAAAGGTTTTTTTTTGTTTTTGTTTTTGTTTTTTTTGTTATTTGGTCTTCCCTAGAATGACGACAGCAACAGTGGGATTGTGGGGTAAAATTATTAAACAGGAGAAGAGAAGAACTACCATCTCCAATTTTTTTTAATATGGGATTTTTTGTTGTTGTTGTTTTTAAACAGAAAAACAATTTTGTGATTCTTCAGCACTTTGAATTCTTTCCAAAATCATTTCCTATAAATCTTAGGTCTGCTTCTTTTACAAGAGCCTGGGCCTAGAGTCAAAAATGTACTTTTACCCTATCATTTATCTCCTGTGCAATTTTTCTTATGGTCTTTGCCAGTTGGTGGTCAAACAGTGAAGCCAGATAAAAACCATTTGCCGAGTTTCCTCATTTGACCCTGATTTTCTGTTAGCCTTGCTATGTTGGATGATGTAGAAACAGAAGTAAGAGAGTGTCTGTGCTAGAAAAATCCCAATACATTGTCTGATTTTGGCAAAACCACAAAGAATTAGTTTGGCATGCACAGTTGCTGAGCAGTTTATACTTTTTAAAAATTTTCACCAATTTTCACTGAGGATCACTCTGCAAACAGACCCTAAGACAATCAACTAAATGTATGAATAGTAACTCTCCAAGTCATTTTAGAGACCTGGGCTAGTGATGACCCTACTTACTTTGCCAACCAGTTCAAACTTCTAGTAAATCAGAAATTTTACTGACCACAAAGTTACTTTTGAGACATAGAAAATTCCTGTTACAATTTCTTATCCAAAAACTTTGTTCCTGACAAATTTGAAACAATGAAATTGGTGATTTGCACAAGAAGAGTTATTAAGAAAAATGTGCTCTTGAGAGGAAAAGTGTATAGTGCCTGGAAGCAGGCATGGTGCCAAACTCACAGAGCGGATTAGGGTTTGACCCAGCACCCACTGACATGTGCGGTTTGAGAAAATAGGGTTGTTTCCCCCTTCATGTATGAGTCACAGCTTTTTCCTTTAGGCCAGAGGCATAGCTCTGCCTTCCACCGACTTCCTTCATCTCTCCTAACCAAGTTCAACGCGAATGACCAGAAGGCTGGCAAGAAGAGCTCACGTCTCTTTTTTCCCACCGATCTCCTCTGCCTAACTCATTTTAAAAATTAATTTTGTGAGTTCTTTGGTCCCTCTGAGGGAGCAGAGCCCAGGATGGTCAGCTAGAGCCAGAGTGTCATGACTCAGGAGCCGGAGCCAGGTGATGAGGATTGGACCTGAGGACTTCAGTGTGTGACGTCATGAGAGCAATTCAGCTGCAGTGAATGCTTCGTGGTTTTGGCAGTTTTAAAATATGACCACCTAGGATATACATACAAATCAATAGAACATGACAAAAAAAAATCCCAAAATAGCAGAAATCATCAACTGCTTCAGACCAAAGTGTCAAGGTAACTAAATGAGGAAAGGATAGCAGTTTCAACAAATGCTACTGCAACCATTGCATAGCTGATATCTGGTTGGAAAACAAAATGAGCCTTGACCTGACCGTAGACCATACAAAAAAATTAACTCAGGGGAGTTCCCTGGTGGTGTAGTGGCTTAAGGATTCGGTGCTGGTGCTGTCAGTGCTGCGGCCTGGGTTCAATTCCCAGCCAGGGAGCTACCCACATACCAAAAAAAAAGCAAAAAAAAAAAAAAAAAAAAAAAAAAAAAAAAAAAAAAAAAAAAAAAAAAAAAAAAAAAAAAAAAAAAAAAAAAAAAAAAAATTAACTCAGACTGACTCACAGATTTTTATAGTTATCGTAGTTGAATGACTATAAAACTGCTGGGGTGAAGAGAGGCCGAGTGTGGGCTCTGAGTGTGCCAGCTGAGTCCCGCCTTCTAGCCCACCAAGTGCCAGACTTGTGAGTGACACTGGCCCATCCATCAGCTGAGTATTGCTCAGTGGATCTCATTCGATGCCACGAGGAACAAGACATTGCCCATTACTAACCTACAGAATCTAACATATGGTTGTTTTAAGCCACTAAGTTTTGATAGTGTAATAGTTACCTATTGCTATGTAATAAATTACCCAAATGTTAGTGACTCAAGAGAATAGTAATCTCTTATTCTCTCACAGTCTCTGTGGATCAGGAATTCAGGAGCGGGTTGACTTGGTATCTCATGAGGTCACATATTAGACAGATTCTGTCTCTGCCCGAAGGCACCTTCAGACTAGGAGGATGGGGGCGGGGGCAGCCAAGTTCACGGGCAATTACAACACACTTGGATGACCCCTGGAATGGGGGTAAAAGCTATGGGAAAACCAAATCCAGTCTTGAGGGTTAGGAAAGAATTCCTAGAGGAAGTAAGGTCTCAATTGACACTTGACACAGAGCAAGAATTAGTTTGGAGGGTTGAGTGTGAGAGGTGCTGGGACAGAGGGATGGGCATGTACCAAGACCTACAGGTAAAAATAAAAATGATGTGTTTTTTAATGAAGTTGGAAGAAATTTAATACAGGCTAGATTATAGGGTCCCAGAGAGAGGAGGAGGGTGACATACATACGTGGCTGGAGAAGAAACAGGGAGAGGTGACAAGTCCTCTAAACCATGCTTTTATTTATGAGACAGAACTTCCCTCTGGCTACAGTGTGGAAGGAGGGTGGGGGCGGGTTCCAGGACAAACTCCACTGACCACAGTTCTAATTTTTCTGCCTGAGGGCTTCTCACTATAGACTACTTTCTGGTCCAAGAAACATGTCTTAGGCTCTGCCTTTTGCATGGTGGCAGTGACTGGCAAAGAGAGTGACCTCATCTCCCTAGCTCAAGTTGTCAGCTTGCCCAATCTCTGGAACCTTCTATGATTCAGGTAAGGTGCTCACTCCCACACCAGGAAGTAGTCTATGAAACTCTGCCTCCAACCACATATTAGAAGAATTAGAACATATGGAGTAACTACCTCACTTCCGGAGAATGAGGCAATGTAAATTCTAACTTCTGTCTTTTAAGAATTGTATTTGTATCATTGTTTTCCAGTTGTTCCCCTCCCCCCACACCCAGCAGTGGGGTAAGATCTGCCCTTTTAACAAAAGTGTAAGTGTGCAATACAATATTGTTAACCACCGGCACTATATTTAACAGCAGGATCTCCAAAATTTATGCATTCGGCATAACTGAAAGATTATACCTGTTGAACAGCAATTCCCCATTTTTCCCTTCCACAAGCTCCCACCATTCTACTCTTTGCTTCTGTGTGTTTGATTGCGTTACTTACCTCGTCATATAAGTGGCATCATAAAGTGTTTGTCCTTCTGTCAATGGCTTATTTCATTTAGCATAATGTCCTCCTGGTTCATCCATGTTGTGGTAAATAGCAAGATTTCCTTTTTTAAAAATGCTAACTAATATTCCAGGGCATGAATTACCTCATTTTCTTTATCTGTTCATCCATCAGTGGACATTCAGGTTGTTTCCATAGTTTAGTTATTGTGAATAATACTGCAGTGAACATGGGCATGCAGATATCTCTTAGAGATCCTAATTTCAATTCTTTTGGGTAAATACCAGGAAACGGGATTGCTGGATCATATGGTAGTTCTATTTTTAATTTTTTGAGGAACTTCCATACTGTTTTTCAAAATTGTGATATACAATTCAATAGCTTTCCTGTCTATCAGAAACAATGACTTAGAACAGACTGTGGGAAAAGGTGTCCTATAAAAATATCACAAAGAGAATAAAGAGTTTAACTGCAATACTAATATTATATGTTTGAAACCTAAAGGATAATTTTTAAAAAAGTTCTCAAAACTTTTGACTTAATAGACTGGGTTGGAAGGGAAACACTGTGTACCTGAATAGAAAATCCAAAACCTTGAATACTGTCACTGTCAGTGCTTTACAAATCAATGTATAAGTTTAATGCAGAGCTACAATAAAGGTATTTGTTTGCAGAAGAAAAAATAACTGGGACATTCTAGGAACTATATATCAATATTGGCAAGTCCAAGGTCGTGTGCTATATTTTTAAGTAAAAAGAAGTGATGAGGTTTTGTGTTACTCCCTATACTTCATTTGGCATTGAAGAAATACTAAATATTTTATCAATACCTTCCATACAGCATACTAGCTAAGAAAACCATTGCACAAGACTACAATATGTGGTTCCATTTAAATGATATGTCCAGAAAAAGCAAGTACAGGAACAGAAATGGAGACTTCAGTTAGGGCTCCACACAACAGGGTTGCCAGCAGGGGGACCCCTGGAGAGAGAGCTGTCCACGTGAGGACAAGCTGCTGAACAGCACATCAGAGAGAATGGTCTTTGGGCCCTGACTTTGAAAGATCCTTCTAGTGAATGCTCCTGACTTTGGGAATTGCTCATTGTGAAGTCTGATGAGACCGAGAGACCTAGGAGACGGAACCATACTTTGTTGGTGCTTATTTTCTTTCAGAACAAGAAATTGGGACTTTTCAGACCTTTTCTGAAGCTGCTGCAGCAGTGTGGCCTTGGATCAGTTAATCCACCTTTCTGCACTCCAATTTCCTCATTTGTAAATGGAAATAATATTGCATACCTCTCAGGGATGTTCTGAAGTGAAAAACTACCTGGTACAATTCCTGGTCCATAGTAGGTTCTCAATAAATATTAGTTCTCCTTTGTATTAATATTATTTTAGAACAAATGCCAGTAAGTAGGAAAACGAGGAGCTCTTCTGGGTTCCATTTGCCATGTTGGAGAAGGCGTGCTCTGTTCAGTTAGCGTCTATGTCTGGTGACCCCAAACATCTCTGACCCAGCTCCAAACCTGTATACCCAGCTGCCTACTCAGTATCCATTAGATGCTTCATGGGCACATCATGCCCAGAGTCATTAACTCCCACCCACTCCAGCGTGCCTCTGCTCCTCGAGGTTGTGTCCATATTCAGTAAATAGCACCATCATCCCCTTAGCTGTTCAAGCCCCAAGACTGGGACTCAGCCTCGACTCTGCTTTTCCTTAGTTCCTACATCTAATCAATCAAGTTCTACCTAGAGGTTGGCTAGATTGAACCCATGCACTAATTTTCATCCAAAAAGTATTTGTTGAGCAGCTACTATGGGCTAGACACCATGTCCGACTCTGTCTTCACTGCCTCCTCTCTAGCACTGGTCACAGTCTTCTCCCGATTTGACTGGAGAGATAGCTTCCTAGCTAGTTGCCCTGCATCTACGTTTTACCTCTTCTAACCCTTTCTCCACATTTGGCCAGAAATTCATTCTTTTAGTAAGACTTTACATGGCCTCCCACAGAGACCTTAGGAAAGGCTTCCTGACAAGCTGGTGAGGCCCTCTAAAGTTAGGCCCATCACATCTAGGTCAGGTCCCCCTGGTATGTGCTACAGTCACTGGTTGGGTTCCCCCAGAAGCACCCCCAGAGACTGGGACCGAGAGGAAGTATTTTATCTGGGAAGTTGTCTCAGGAAGCTCTGGTAGCAAGCTGGGGGAATGAGGAAGGGAGGTAAAGAAGCCAACTCAGCATAGTAAACAGGTTCCTGGGAGAAGGGTAACTGGAGCTCAGCCTCACTGGGGGACTCTGGGAGACAGTATAAGCCACAGACTGAATTGTGTCTCCCCAAAATTCATAATAGAAACCCTAACTCCCAATGTGACAGTATTCGGAGATGAGGCCTATAAGGAGGTAATTAAAAATTAAGCAGGACCTAATAATGAGGTCATAGTGGTGGGGTCTTGATACAACACGATTAGTGTCTTTGTAAGAAGAGACATCAGAGAGAACATTCTCTCTCTCTCTCTCCTTCCCTCCCTCCCTCGCTCTGCAAGGAGCACACAGAGAAGAGGTCATGTGTGCACGCAGTGATGTGGCAGCTACCCACAAGCAAGGAACTTCACCAGAAACTAACCGCGCTGGCACCCCGATCTCAGCCACCCAGCCTCCAGCACAGTGAGAAAAGAATTCCTGTTGCTTAGGGCACCCCGTCTGTGGCATTGCGTTAGAGCAGGCCGGGCGGCGAGGCACAGACCCCTCAGAGTGGGTGTTGGTTCTCAGTTCTCGTTGGTTGAGGGCTGCTCTTTAGGGCACCGATCCCCGGGCACTTCCAGCCTGCACGGGGCGGGGCTTAGCGTGTTCCCGCCCCCGTGGGCCGGAGAGGCCCTTCCTCAGGCTGAGAGTCTCCAGCAGGAAGAGCGCTTCGGCTTCCCTGCTGAGTGCTGAGGGGGTAGGGCAGGGCAGTGGTGTCCGCCTCAGCTCCCAGAATGCACTTTACCTCCCACTTACCGCTCTCTTTACCCTTGTGATGACTCATTCAGCTGATCTGTTAGCTCGGAAAGGGTGTAGACAGTATCTCTGGGCTTCCCCAGTACATCGCCAGTGCCCATCGCAGAGCCTGACATGTAATGGATGCTCAACAGATATTTAGTGAATGTTTGGATAAATGAATAAATGATGATCCTTGCCAGAAAGTAACCCAGGCAAGTTATGCTATGTATTTGACAAATAAATTATACATGCAGCATAAAAAGTCTAAGTTATTGTGGCATCTGAATCCTCACATTCACATAAATCACTGAAATTTCTGAATAATATCCAATTAGGGGCTTACTAGGCTTACTCCAGAAAGCTTAGGATGTAAATTTGTATCTCATTGCAACAGATGTAGTCTTAATGCCTTTATCCTGGACCCAGACCACTCCACACGTTGTGCTGGGGTTGGGGAAGATCAAAGAGACAGGCCACCCCCCCACACAGTGACTCTCCTGGGACGGCTCCCAGCTGCCCATCAGTGTGGGCACAAGCAGGTGGCACTCCTAAAGGTGCAGGTGGAGTTAGGGAGCTTCGACCTCACCTGTGAGCACTGAAAGCTGTGGAAAGTTTCCCAGCACATCGAAAGCAAGGCTGCAGGGAGATTAGTGGCACAGTGACATTTAGGCAGGAAGGAAGTGGGGAGGGACTGAAGGCTGGGAGACAAGGGGGGAGGGAAGAGGCCTGAGACCACATGGGTATGAGACACTCTCCTTAGCGGGTCACTGCATTGGCTGGGGACAGAGGAATCACTGTGGTGAATGAATCCACGTATAACCAGCATGTAGATGTAGTTCGCGTTTTAACCTAACTCCCTGGCAAACCCTTTTCTGTTGTTTTATCTTGGAGGTTATTTCCTAAAGCACCAAAGAGGTGTTTGTAAGAAAAGTAAGAAGCAATCAGAGTTCCCTGTGAATAATCAAGATTGCACGTTCTCACAGCTTTGTAAGTTTAAAAAGGAGGTAAAATGGCATTGACTTTTGTGGGAATGTGGGATGGTGGCTGAATGGTCCATGTGTACATCACGTGACTCTCCGACACCAATAAACTGCGCTGCCCTTAAATCTTTGCTTAAATTCAAAATACTTCTTTTCACATGTTCTCTATCTTGGTTGTAGTGGTGATTTCATCATGATATTTCTATATCAAAACTCGTCAAGTTCTGTATTTAAAACTGGTGACTTTGTATGTATATTATGCCGCAATAACACTTACTTTAAAAAATTGAATGAAGTCCAAATATATTCAGAGATGAATCCAAACAAATAAGATATGTGATTCCATTTATAGAAAGCCCTAGCAAATGCAGATGAATGCATAGTGAGAGCAAGCAGATCAGTAGTTGGAGTCCTCGGGGACTGGCTGTACATGCGGTGCAGGGCCCTACACACACGCCCAGACGTGCGCCCAGACGTACACGGCGCCCTGAGGTTGGGGGATCTCGGGGTAAACACGGCCGAGTTGGTCCCTTCGTAGTTGTCTCCCCATTACCAATAAGTGGGAAGGGGCGGGTGTCAAGTGGGGGTTGAAGGGGGTATAAACCCCCAGAGAGAATTGATAAGGAGATGTCAGCACGTGAATTTCGGGAAAAACGTTTTGTGAAGTGGAAAGAGAGTAGAGGGGGGAAATGTGATCGAGCAGAGGAGGCCCACAGGGGACGAGGACTTACGGCGGGCACGGCGGTGGCGGGCACGGGAGGGCACGGCGGTGGCGGGCACGGCGGTGGCGGGCACGGCGGTGGAGGGCACGGCGGTGGCGGGCACGGCGGTGGTGGGTACCACTGAAGGTGAGTGAGGTGCACGGGGGTTGGTGTTTGTATGGAGCTCTTAGAGCCAAGGGTCCTCTCATGCCCCTTGAAGTCAGAGCTGCCGTCCACAGGGGGGAGAAAATGAGCTGCAGAGACCCCAGATAGCCTGAGGACGTAAGACGGCGCGGTGAGACGAGGGTTGGCTTTACGCCCGGGGCTGAAACGTGCGGGTGATGGGGACGTTTGGGTAACTGGGGACGTTGGAGTAATGCACGGCGGGGACGGCCTACTTCAAATGGCCTCAGGCATCTGGCCCGCGAGCAGGAAGCCGGATCGAGCGCTTTCACAGACTGATGTCGGAGAGATCCAGGGCAAGAAAGCAGCCAAGGGAATCCCATGCGACCGCGGCCCTGGAAGGTACCAGCTCGGACTGCAGCACGAGAACAGGAGAGTGCCGAGGGGGAGGGCGCCAGGAAAGAACATGGAGCAGAAAGACGCTTATTTCACATAGCTTCGTGGTTGCGCTTCTCAGTGAGGACTCCCCCGGCTCCTCCCTCACTGCCTCCTCCTGTGTTAGTGGCCTTCCCATAACCCGTCTCGTCAATCTGATTGTGTCACCTCCGCTACTTAAAAAGCTGTAGGTGCACCCATTTGCCAGGTCGCAGGTCGAACATTACTTCCTCATGGACCCCTCCTCTAACTGCCTGCCGAAAAGCTAGGTCGGTCCCCAAGTGCGTGCTCTTACGGCGCCTCGTACCTCTCCTCATGGAATTCATAACAATTAAGATCAATTATTTGTGTAATTACATTCTAATGAAATGGTGAATCTCTTCACCAGTGGCTGCAAACTTTATGAAGTTGGGAATCATGTCCATCACCTTGGGCCTGGTATATATTAGTTGAATAAGTAAAAAATGAATAAACTAACAGTTTGGAAACTATTACAGTAATGGAACAATTCCCGTTATCAGCTCTGTCGTGTTCTAGGCATGTAAATGTCTCTGAGTCATTTGACGTCTCTAAGTCGCCATTGCTCACTCGTAAAGCAGACTTAGTAACAGTCACCTTACAGGATTGTTGTGATACAAATGATATATCTAAAGAACTACACAATAAACTTGGGCAATAATAGATACTCAATAAGTGGTAGCTTTTATTATTATTTGCCTGGTATGCCTCGTAAGTTCTGGAGTTCTGTTCCAAACAATTATTTTGAGCATATTCATATAGACATTTCAAATGGGGAGTAATGTAAGAGTTTTAGCTCCTAATGAATCACTGCATAAGTACAATAATTAATAGATTATTCCCCAAATTGGATTTTAAAAATGACATAGACTTAAAACTCAATAATATAGCTTTGAAAAATAAGCCAGTACTATGATTTCATGAATGCACACGTGTGTCAAAATTTATTAAGTTGTGCACTTTAAATATGTGCAGTTCATTATATGTCAATTATCCCTCAATTCACTTAAAAAAAAAAAGTAAAAATTTAATCCATGAACAATAGTGGAATGAAATACATGACACAGCTCTCTTATTTAGGATGAAGTTTGATTCATTTAATCATTTTTAAAAATTTGAGTACAATTTAATTGTTTCTCATATAGTTCTTTTTTTTCATTGAGATTTGCACTGTAGTTTGACAAATGTAGATGCCATCACTGCTGAAACTCCACTCCTGAAATGTAAATATTTGCTGAAGGTTAATCTTGCTTTAACAGTACAAAGGCAACTTATCTCCATTTCAGAACTGACAGATGCTTTTTATGACGATGCCCTGAAAAATCTGCATAATGCCAGGTTTTTTAAAGCTGCCGTTCTTCACAGATCTGACTGATGAACTTGGGCCTTGTTCTGAAGAGTGGCTACTTAAGTATACAATTAATGTGTCATGAGTATCTGCGCATGATTCAACAGTCTGTATTTCTGCTACTGTTACCATAGCAACAAGGCTCATATCACTATTTATTAACACCCATTGAGTACACCCTAACTTGGATCAGCCAGCCCAAAGCCTTGTGATAGAACTCCAGAGCATAGAATGGAAAGGTGAGCAAGAGCAGGTGTGGATTAGCTAGGAGGTGAACTTAGTGAAGAACTTTGAGACAGTGTCTTCGTGTGTGTTCCCCCAAAAGCAGACCCCAAGACAGGAGCTTGGGATGCAGGTTATTTATTTGGGAAATGATCCCAGGAAGCACAAGTGAGAAAGAAGAGGAAGTGGACAGGAAATGGAGAAGTGCCAGTGGGGAGGGGCATTAATGAGTGAATTACTGCTGTGGGAAACTGAGGCACAGTCTCATCAGGGACCCACTGAAGAATCATCTGAAAAAGCTTCAAAATTATCCCACTGAGGGATGGGAATACTGGAGTATTATGTGAAGAATGGGGCCTTTAATCATACACACACACACGCACACATACACACACACACACACACATACACACATACAGTCTCTCTCACACACACACAATCACATACCCCACCTGTGGGCTGAGCAGCCTCTTGTTGGCTAAAGAAAGTTCTTGGACAGACACCACAGAGATGCCACCCATTGAGATGGAAAGCTGGCAGTGTGCATGGAAACTGCCCACAGGTGCAGCTAAACTCAGAGGTTGGAGGAGGGCATATGGTCTGGGACATCATTGTCATCTGCTACACGAGGGCTTAGGATCTTTGATGTGATAGAGTATCAGTGCCAGGTGTTGAGTAACGTGTTGTGGCATGGTTATAGCAATGGGTTTATAAATTCCGATGAGGAATTTCCCTTTGCCATTTCCTCAGAATAAAATAAAATGAACGAAATGCACAACTAGCTGGCCAATTCGGTTAATTTTCAGTTGTTGGTACCCTGTAGACAAGCGGTTCAACAGCATTTGCTTCACTTGGGAATTTGTTCGGAATGCAAATTCTTGGGCTCAGCCAGCCCTTTACCGAATCCACACCTCTGGAGGTGGGCTCCAGGACTCTGTGACAGGCCCTGCAGGTGATCCTGATACACATCGAAGCCTCAGATGTAGACAGAACACTGTACTGAGAGACTTCACTTTTATCCCAATCACAGGGTAGTGGACTGGGTATGGAGAGAACTATCTAGTTTCTAGTCTTTGTTGGGTGTGAACATGGGCAAAAATTGTGATCTTCATGGGACTTTTCCAATCTCTGACATGAGAAGTTTGGACTAGTATGCTGGAGTTCCAAACTTTTTTTAAAGCAGTGGAATGCTTTCTTCTAAAGAAATTTTCCTTGAAACACTTGTGTATGAGACATACAAGTAGAGGCCAAGCTCCTTGGCTGGGGTAGCAGCCCAGTACCCTGTCTTCTCACCTCCCCTGCGGTGGCTTCCTAAGCACCACTATGGACCTTTAGGGTTCTAAGAAGGTAGTTTGAGAACCACTGTACTTGAAATTCTTCAAGGTCCCTCTGCATTATGATCTAAAACATCAGACACACTTAGCCATAGTTTATCTAAGTGATGGTCCACAAAGACTTATGTACCCCAGTGTTCATCGCAGCGCTGTTCACAGTGGCCAAAACATGGAAACAACCAAAGTGCCCTGTGACAGATGACTGGATAAAGAAGCTGTGGTACATATACACAATGGAACATTACTCAGCTGTAAGAAAAGATGAAATATTGCCATTTGCAACAAAATGGATGGACCTGGAGATCATCATGCTAAGTGAAATAAGCCAGACAGAAAAAACAAAGAACTGTATGATTTCACTCATATGTGGAATATAACACTGAAAGCAAAGAAAAAAAGAAATGAACAAATAACCCATGGACACAATCAATAGTTTAATGTTTATTTGGGGACGAGTGATTTAGGGAGGGGAGAGAGGGGAGGGGGTGGGAGAGGAGTGGGGGGAGCTAAATATAAGGTGATGGAAAGAGAAGTCACATTAGGTGGTGAACTTATTATACAACAAGTTGACAATGCACTGTAGAATTGTATGCCTGAAACCTATGTAATCCTTGCTAACAGAGGTCACCCCAATAAGTCTAACAATAAAAATGAATTTAAAAAAAATGATGAGAACCCTCAGGTAGACCTGGGATCACAAAACTTGGATTGAAGGCCTGGCTGAATGCCTACTTGCAGGGTGACCATGAGCAAGGCATGTAGGTTGCATGGCCTCAGCATCCTCACTGATAAAATGAAGTTAACTCTAACTCCCGTGATACCTGCCTTTCAAGGCTGTGGAGAGAATCAAGTGAAATCAAGTGTGTGAACACGACTTATGAATTGCTAAGTCCTGTTGGATCGCAAAGGATTATTATGGGAGAAACCATCGTTCAGGCAGTTTTGCTTTGTAACTGGTGCCAAAGATAAGTAGAGATAAAAAAGTGTAGATAGTAAAATAGTTGGTAGTTTGTCTTTTATCTTTGAAGGATGTAAATATATAATTTTTCTTTTTAATTAAAAACTCGTTTACCGGGAAGTGTCAGTTTAAATCAAATGATGCTTAAGCAGACTTGAGTTTACCTGTGGAGGCATTCTACAAAGCTTGTGAAATTAATGCTTGGGATAATATTATCTAAAATGATAATTAGTTTTTCTTAACGTTTTAGGGCCCACGTACTAATGGGAAGAGCCAATTTTGGAAAATGTTGACTTAGCATTCGTAGCAGCTTGCATGTTCAGAAAAAAATTTGGTGTAACATTAATTTGTATTGATTTAGCTTTTTTCCCTCCCTGTCAGATGGATGTTCTTGGAAAGATTCATTCATCCCCTACAGCAGCGGTTCTCAACCTGTGGGTCACGACCCCTTTGGGGGCCGAACGACCCTTTCACAGGGGTCACCTAAGACCATCGGAAAACACATATCAGATATTTACATGACGATTCATAACAGCAAAATGACAGTTATGAAGTAGCAATGAAAATAATTTTATGGGGGTCACCACCATATGAGGAACTGTATTAAAGGGTCGTGGCATTAGGAAGGTTGAGGACTACTGCACTAAGAGATGCCTCAGAAATGCAATCACTGTCTTTTATGGCTGTATTTTGTCATCAAGGAAGTAATGAGTAATTCTTTGAGGAACTTTTGGAGGATTATCTACTAGGAATGTCAAATATGGTTGCTAGTGTTAGCAGATAATCGGATTTAAAACCCATTTATTTCCAAACCCTCAGGGTGGCAGAACATGAGGATGATGTCTGAAAACTGTCATCTTAAGAAACGGACACCTGCCAATGACTCTCTGTGGCCGCTTTGAAGGCAGCTGTCACGTGGACCTACCAACGTTTTCTAAGCATGCCTCACTTTTCATTTCCTATGCATGCTCTGCCCATCACCTGGATCTTCATCCTCGCATCATTGTGCACCAATCAGCACTCCCTGAGAAGGAGCCAACACAGACTGAACAGGATTTGCTCGTGACCACCCCATATTCGAGTGGGGGGCTGTCTAGCATTCCTGAACCTCGGAGCTGGCTAGGCAGCCATGGAGCAAGGCTCCTGCAAATGTGCTGACGCGCTCATTCAAAACAGAGTCACGCAGCACTTATTACTGACCTGTGCTGGGACAGGGGAGAGAACAGACAGGCCTCGGCCGAGGTCCGCAGGTCACGACAGAGTCAGGCAGGCAGGGAAGACAAGGCGGGATGGAGGGGAGCAGCGGGCATTCTGGATAGAGAGGGGCTCAGCAGAGAGGACACTGCATGTTCCCAGCACTGAAGAATGTCCCCATGGCCAAAGTGTAGGGAGTCACGCGGTGGTGAGGTGAGCTCCTTTGTGTGAAGGCAGGACTGGTGCAGAGCACCAAGGAGCACGGTGAGCTCCACCAAGGGGCCTCAGAGGGTCTTGGGGATGAGGGAGGAGGAAAGAATGGCTCTGCACCCCAACTTCTGTTTCGGTAAGAATAACTTTGTTAATGTCCCTTTCAAATGTTGGGGATCCGAGTAAGACAGTGCTGGAAGACAAGCCTCCATGAATTAAAAAATTAAAAAAATAAAAACCAGATTGAAAACCACGAGGTCCCTCCAGCTCCGACATCCTTGGGTAACAGAATTCTGCACTGTCCCCAATCCAGGTCATGGGGGGCGCCAGCTTTGCCCCGTGGGGAGCAGCCCTTGCCTCTCTGAACACAGACAGGGTTATGGTGTAAGCTTTGGTCCTGGGACTTCTGTGTATTTTTTCACTGAACTTTCAAAAACAGTCCCTGAAATGTTCACTCTTCCCGCCTGACTGTTGCCTCTTTGTGGGAGCAGGACAGAGGACCCCGCCGGTAAGCCTCGGGCCTGCCCTCCGAAGGAGCAAGCTCGCTGTAACGCTGAGAGCCCCTCGGACTGCAGACACGGGGACCTACACGCTGCAAGGAGTGAGAGCCGGGGGAGGCGCAGCCTGTCCTGAACGAGAGCTCCCTGTCTCACCCAGAGCTCCGAGAGCCTGACAGTCACCTGCTTCTCTGTTTCTCCCAGTTTCTTGTTCTCCGGACACTGGCCTTCCAGACCAGCATAACCTGTTTCAGCTTCTTGCTCACCCGAGTCCCCTGCCCTTGACTTCTTGCCTCCTTGACCTCTGGACACCGCCTCGGAGCCCGTGCTGAGGCTCCGAGTCAGCCTCTGCCCGCCTGCGCCCCTGCCCGGCCGCGGGCGGCTCGGGTTCCTCTGATGGAGCGGCCTGGCCCTCTGCCCAAGCCCCGACATGCAGCAGCCACGATTGGAGAATCCATTGGACACTGCCTGACAGGCCCTGCTGTCCGCACCCTCTCCCGGCTGGCACTCCAGATGCCATCCTGCAGGAGCCTCGGGCCTCCTTATCCCCCCTATCCATCTTGACTAAGCAGTGCTCCTCAGGTTTAATGTGCAAACAACCCCCGGGGGCCAGGCCAAAATAGATGTTCTGATTCCTTAGGTCTGTGGTGGGTGGGATCAGGGATCCTGTGTTTCTAATAAGTTTCCAAGTCATGTCGGTCGTTCATGAACTTCTCCCTGAGTAGTGAGGATGAGAATGTGGACAGACTAGCACCCTCAGCCTCACCTGAGACTAGGGTCTGGAATATGTTTTGTTTTGTTTTTTCCTTCATTTTTTAGTAAACATTTGTTAAACTCTCTATGTGGCCATTACTAGGCTAAGATCCATTCTTTGCTTTCAGGGAGTGATAATTTAATAGAATCAAAGTGTTTACGAGGGTGGACCCCCCAAAATCAGATTATCTTGTGGAGGGCGGGCCCTTTGTAGTACAGGCTGCCCCCGCCAGGTGCGTGTTCCAGGAGCCCCTCTGTGCACCAGCTGGCGGTGTTGTGAGGCTGCATTCGGCTTCAGTGAGTTTGTTTTGGAGATTATTTCATCGCGTGTGCCCATCTCATGATGGGTGGTTTACATGCACAATGTGCAGCATGACAGCGCACCTGCCGGCAACATGCTCAGTGTTCAGCAGTGTTTGACCAAAAATGGTGTGACCCCTGTGCCCCACCCTCCCTATTCACCTGATCTCGCCCCAGCAACTTCCTGGATGATAAAAGCCCTCAAAGGGAAACATATTGCCGATGCAGAATAGGCATCAAAATCAAAGAGTTCAAAAACTGTTTTGAGCAGTGGGAAAAGTGTCTGGATAGGTGTCTTGCATTAAACGGAGAGTACTTTGAAGGTGAGTGAAGTTTCAACATGTAAGAATAAATACACAATTTTCTATAAATAAATTCTGGGGTTTTGGGGTCCCTCCTTGTATTTTTGAGCCTTATGCTTTTATATAGCTTAATTCTCACAACATAAATATGAGATTGTTCTTATCCCTGTTTTGTACAAGAGGATACACGCTTAGAGAAGTTAAGACACTTGTCAAAGGTGACACTGATGGGAGATGGCAGCCTGAATTCCAGTTCTCATCTCTCTGGCTCTGAGCCTTTGTGCTTTGCAGGACACCTCAGGCACTTTCTCCTTAGCCTTCTGGTGTTGCCCAAATCCATACAGTGGGGCTTCTGCCCCAGTTTCCTTGCCTAACATTTTAGTTTCTGGTTTAGACTGAGCCCTGCTCCAGAAGCGATCATGCATCCTGCTCTTTCCTCCTCGCCCACTCATCCCCCAGTTGGGGTTCTGCTATAGATAGCTCAGTTGCCTGGAAATAAAGCATTGCTCCATATTGCAAAATAGCTTCTAGAAACTAGCGAGGAATATTCCTTTCCTCTATAATTCACTCTCGTGGTTCTTTGGCATATAACACACAGTGTCAGGCACTCACAAAGTAAATAGAGTACGTAACGAGCATCATGAACCAAGAAGGAAGTGCCACTGATTCATACAAACTTCATTTTCTGAACTCTTTACCCAGGGCATGTACCTAACGGTGCTGGCACCCTTTCCCTAGGGATGGATAGAGCGGCTTGTAGTAGAGCTCATGATGTGACTTGTCCCTAATCCCATCTCAGCTCTGCCAGTCTCTGCCAAGGCTCTGGGTGAGCAGAAAGAGTGGGCTAGAGTCAGAGGGAGTTGTTTGCACGGGACTGACGTTACATAGACTACAGGAGCCCTGGCCTGTGGTCATGGCTTTGACCTCTCGTAGTTGTCCCCACTGCCTCCTCCCCTCACTCCTTTCAGCAAGGCCTGCTTCTCTAGTAAGCACGGAACTCGCTTCCTATTGGCTCATTTACTCCCATTTAATTGCCCAGAGCAGGGTAGGGGGAATATTTGTTACTGCCTCACCTGCAGTATCTTACTCAGAATGGCAGAATTTAGCATGAGATAAGAATTGAAATGTATCGTTGCCAGTTCTCACTGACAGTTGTAACATTTTCTCAGTTCGTTATTCAATGCAATCCTTTCTACCTCAACATTCAGTATGACTTGTAGTGAAAAATCTTTAGCAAAATTCTGTAAACCATTCCTCATGCTCAGACTGACACTTTGGATGATCATAAACTAGGCTTTAGGCAGGCTTCCATAGTGCTTATTCCCTGTTACTTGCTGAAGTGTTCTTTCCCTCCTCTCGCATACCCAGCAGATGGTAATACCTGCACGATGCCAGCTCGGGTTTGCCGTGGTCCTTCTGAGTTGCTTGCTGTGTGTCGCTGGATCCCTCATGGCATTTCCCCCAGTTCTCTTCCCTTTGACTCTATCGGGCTGCTTTAACCACACCATAGGCAACAGCTCCGTAAGCCACTCAAACGCACTCACCCCCCAATTAGACAAAATGTAAACATGTTTATGGTCAGCAGTTTGGTGGCTTGTGGCTTCCTTTAATTCAAAGTTAAAGCCCCCCTCAGGGTTTGCCATGGTTTCTTTGCAGGTCCCAGAGTAGTTGTTTGTTTACTCTGAACATGAAGGTGGCTGGTGAAGCTTCACCCTGACTGACCACGGCATCCCCTGGTGAACACATAGATGATTTGGGGATTTTGTGGACTTTATGTGCATCTTGAAAAGTTTTGAGTGTGATTTGATCTAGTACCCTAAGAAGTAATCCAAAGTAAAATGTCAAAGCTTTGCATGAGTATTTTCCTTCTGGGACTCTACTCAAGATTAGAAATTTTGTGGTCAAACTCCATAACTTTTTTTTTTTTTACCTACAATGTTGACTGTATAATTTTTTGGTAATTTTCAGGCATTATTTATTGTAAATTTTTTTGAAACTAGGGGCACATGCTTTGTATCATGGATAACATTGATCACAAATTTGTTTTGAAATTATAAAGAGAAAAACAAATTATTTCATTTTAGATGTCCTAAAATGTGACTGAAGGATATTTTTACTTTTTCTCAAGTCCACATGCTATCTTTTGTCTTAGAAAATTTGAAGTGATTTTAATGGAGGAAGTATCTGACTAAAGCCTTTACACGCTGATAGCTGATAGTGTATTCATATCTCTAATTTTATTGTCGGTGAAAAATCAGCAGGCAACGTGTGCTTGGTACTCTAAGCTTATTGTCTCAATGCAGAGGATACTCTAGAACTCAACACATTTTCAAACATTCATTCATTCATTCATTCAACTAGTACATAGCTGGTGCTTACTATGTGCTAGAAATTGTTCTGGGTTTTAGGCCTTAAAATGAGAAGGAGACTGAGGATCAGAGAGGTGAAGCAATTTGCTCAAGGTCACAGACCTAATAAGTAGCAGAGCTTACATTCTAATGGAGGCTCAAACATTTGTTTATTGAATAAATTGAGTAAGTGGAGGCTGGGATGGGGCTGGATTGTAGTCAGAGCGACCAGCAGTTCCTGATAGTGCTCGAAGGCTTAGGCAGAGCCAGAGGAAGTCCGTTTCCAGTGTCTGAACCAGCTTAGTGACCTCACACATTCTCCCTACATTTGCAGGCCCCAAAGGAAGCTCTGTCTCCTCATTCAAGCGCGGGGGAAGCCATTGCTGTTTTCACCTCCGTCGTCCCTCTGCCCCGACCTGCTCCTGTTGGCTCCAAGGTACAGCCTTCCTCTGTGTTTCCTGCCTCCTTTTGGCCAGGCTACTGTGGACTGATACTTCCTGGGCCTGGTTGTCGGTTCCCTTCCTTACCTTCGCCCCTAGTTTCTCTCCTTGGGATTTCTTCTCACGTCCCACAGCTATTGGTCAGCTCCCCCTCAACCTGAGCCCAGCTCTAGTTTTCATGTTGGAACCTTAGACACCGCTGACGTGACAGGGAAATTAGATGTCAGGGACTGAGGCGTAGCGGCAGCAGTTCCTAGGCAGGGGGTGCTCAGATCCAGGTTGGGAGCAGGACCATGATGGGGAGGAGGAGCTTGGCCAGAGAAGGTCAAGGGGCCAGGGATTCGGGGTTGGGTTTCTGTCTGACAGAGCAACTATAGTAATGAGATAAGGTAAAGTCTAATTCTGTGAAAGGCAAGCATGGCAGGGGTTAGTGGCAAGGCTGTAACTTGGTGGGCGTGTGGGTGCATATCACACCCAGGCTGTATTAGTACTAATTCCAGACTCTATGCCTGGGGGTCTGAAACCGTTGATCTGACAGTCTGGTTAGGGCTGAGACTCACAGAGAGTACTGGTTAAAAACACAGACTTTCAGTGGAGGCAGAAGAGAGTGTGAATCCCGTCTCTGCTACTTATTAGCTCTGTGACCTTGAGCAAATTGCTTCACCTCTCTGATCCCCGGTCTCCTTACCAGTAGGATGGTAACACCTACCTTACATGGAGGTGGTGAGGATTAAACGAATGGATTTGGGATGACTATGAGACCTCTTCAAAAAGAAAGAGAAGTCTTTGAGCACCTCCCGCTCCCCACGAGGCCCGAGTCAGGAGGGGATGACAGTCAGCAGCCCAGCACTGGCATGGCTGGCTCTGGCTTCAACAGCATTCTGGTGCAGTCATTCAAGTCTGGCTCCTGGGCATTAGTAACACCCACCTCAGCTGTGCTCTCAGCTGAGCACAGCAGTGGAAGAAACACCAAGTAGTGAGTGAGCAGCCTAAGGACAGCCCAACCCACAGAAATACAAGCGATAACGAATCACTCAACCATTACGTCTTGGAGTAGTTTGCCACACACCAAAAGATAACTGAAATAGTTGTTTTTAATTTCTTTACAATTCTTCCTCTTCCCTTTGGCTTTTACAGATGCAGAGGACAAAACACTGTAAAATATACTGATGCTGAGATTTTTCTGCAAACTAGTAAGTATAGTTTCAAGGGATGCTTCTGGTGTTTCATACATTCACATTCTAGCAGGATTCGAATCTATGGCTAGAGTATTGCTGTGATAATTACAACTTTGGTAAATTTAAATGCTGATCTTCAGAGAGTGATTATGTTAAAATCATAAACTCTTAAAACCTGGGATTTTGAGCTTCAAGGGATCTTGGAATCTATGTAGCCCAAGTTAGGGATGGGGACACTGAGGCCTGAGAGGTTAAAGCCACACAGGCTGTTGTTGTTAGTAGGGCCCAGGAGGGAAGCCAAATCTGGCTTCTAACACAGTGTCTTTTAATAGGTGAGAAATAGTAACATGTAGATTACCATTCCCATTATTTTATTTTTACAATAGGCAAAGAGGATATTTTTATCCTTTCTAATTTTATAGATGAAAAGCCTGAGGTTTGGATTTGAAGAGACCCACTTATTTCACAGAATTCATCAAACCAGGACTAGATGCTGGGTCTTATGATCCCTGGTCCAGGGCTTTTTCATTATATCATGCTGCCTGTTGATGTTCAATATAGAAAACAAGGAAATCAATGCATATATTTCTGAAAAAGAATCAGCAGCAGACACTAATCTGGTTTATCTTTGAATTCCTCATAGCGATACACCATGTACAGAATGGTCACTCAATAAATATTTGTAATATGAAATGAATACATGAATGAGTAACTAAATAAACAAGGATGAAACAAGATTATGTTTTACTTTTACCAGGCATTCCATTCTTGAAGTATATTTAATCAAGATTCCTCTGTACTTGAAAAGGAATAGGGGCTAACGACCCCAGTCAGTGGTAAGGACAAAGGTATGTCACCGATTTCAGTGTATCCCTCCTATCCTGGATGTAACAGCTCCAAAGGCCCTCTCTGGACATGGCACAATGGTGGGAGGTGGTGAAGGGAGACCTTCCAGCTGAGTCATTAGGAAACAAAGATCACCCCCCTTCTCCCAAGGTGGGAAACGGAGTGGAGAGGCTAACCGGACAGCCTTGAGCAGCCCTGTCCAGCAGAAACGTAATGAGAGCCACATTTCTTTTTAATTAAGTACGTAAGTATAGTTGGTATACGATCTTATACTGATTATATTGTATTCTGGTGTACAACACAGTGATCTGACATTTTTTTATACCTTACAATGTAATCACCCTACTGATTCTAGTCATCATCTGCCACCGAGAGCCACATATTTAACCCTTTGGCTGAGATGTTCGGATATATCTGAAAGAATATTTCCATCTGCTGATTGGGGTGTTTGAGTTCACCCCATGAGCTCAAAAAAACTTTGGTACATTATTCTGTATTTTTGTGTTTTCCAAGAATGAGTAACAATAGGAAATTTTTATATTTTAATGTAATCATTTATTTTAATAAGATATACCTACCACATAAACTGTATTTACTTAAAAATATAAATACTGTAATTATCATAAAATTATTATTCAGTGTGAAATTGTTTCAATGAGTTTCTCTACATACAAGATTTTTAAGTATGTTTTCCTGGGGCTCGCACTATCAACAACAAAGATGTTTTGCGTGCCATATTGTGTAACATTTTGTGATAAATTCTTTATGCCATTAAGGCCATTAGATTCTAATTTATCTATATAATTTATCTATATAATTGATGTCACTTAGTATGTTTTAAGTATTTTTTTGCTAAAATTCAATATAATGGTAAATTTATTACCATATAACAAAAATTTTAAATAAAATGTCATTTATATACAAAGCAGCTCAAAACGTTATTATTAAATGCATACAATAGTCAAAATATAAACTTTTTTTGTGGCTTTTTGACACATTTTGAAAAAAACTTGAAGTCAGTTAACACAGCAAAAAGGCTAATTTGAAATTTTCTAGAAGTGACACTAAAAACAGTAAAAAGAAACAGATTAAATTACTTTTGATATTGTATTTAATTCAGTATGTCCAAAATATTTTTTTCAACATGAAATCTTTAGAAAATTATTGAAGCGATATTTTCCTTTCTTGTGGGGGAGGGGGTCGGTGTTTTATACTTACAGTGCGTGTCAACCCGGACTAGCCGTCTTTCTAGTGCTCAGTAGCCACATGTGGCTAGTGGCTACCATTTTGGTCAGCATAAGCCTAGTCACACAGGACACAGTGACTCACAAAGAGAAGGTGACAGTAATTACAGCACAGAGGTAGTGTCCTAAGGAATACTAGAGGAAATTACCCTGCTTTAGTCCCACTGCATAACCCAGACCATTGCATCTTAAAGGAAGGAGACTTTTGCTAACCTCTCGGAAAAGTCAGCCCCAGAGTTTCTGTAGCCATTTGGGAAACATTGATGTGGCTGGGTAGCTCTGGGCAAGTACCTTAATCTTCCTATAACCCAGTTTTCCGTCTGGTACCACTTAGAGCTGCTCAGGCGATTACACCCAATAACAGGTAAAAGCATTTAGTCAATACCTGGCAGATAGGAAGCAGTCAATTAAGAGTAGCTATAATGATCTGCTAGGATCTTAACTTACCAGTAGGCTGACCAGATGTACCGCCCTACACAGAACAGAAAACAACGGCAGGGAGTTCCCTGGTGGTGCAGTGGCTTAAGGCTTTGGCGCTGGTGCTGTCAGTGCCGCGGCCTGGGTTCGATTCCCAGTCAGGGAGCTACCCACATACCAAAAAGCAAAAAAAAAACAAAAACAAAAAACAAAAAACCAAAAAAAAAAAAAAAAAAAAACAACGGTACGGTCCTGTTTCAAATGGTACATACGGTCAGCTTAGACGGGACGGGACAGGACTATTGTTTTCTGTCCTGTTTCAAAGGGGATGTCTGGTCAGCCTACTTATCACACAAACCTCAACCCCATTTTGGATTTTTATTTTCTAAGGTCAGTAGGGCTCCCTACAGATCACCATCTTCTCTTTCACAGCAAGTCTGAAGGGGCTCTTAGGTAAGGCGAATTAAAAACAACAACAACAAAGAAACGCAAACAAAAGGTATCATGAGTTACAGTATAATTAGCCTTCTACTTGAGGGAATCTCATATTAATAAAACAGGATGGTTTTCTATTTTTTATTGTGGTAGAACATACGTAACAGAAAAGTTACCATTTTAACCACTTTTGAATGTACACTTCTGTGGCATTAAGTCCATTCACCTTGGTCTGCAACTCCTACCATCATCCATCTCAGAACTTTTCAACCCCCACAAAGAAACTATACGCAGTACCTCCCCGATACTCCCCTCCCCTAACCCTGGACAACACTTCTCTGTTTTCGGTCTCTTCAGATTTCACTTTTCTAGGTATCTCATATAAATGGAGGTCTTCTATTTTTTGAAGTAACATTTGTTCTTTCTTTAAACATTAAAATAGGAACATTTGTTTAAAACGCTGATTGAGTACACCTGCAGATTTTTTAAAAGAATAATTAATGTTAGAATGCCTGGTGATGCACAGATGAAAGACACTGAAGTAATGAATTATGATTATTACACATACATATCTGAGGAAGATGATTACCACAAAGGTTTTTCCTTACTTTTTGAAAGGAACTCTGTATGAAAATATATACACATAAATATATATTAAGACATGTCTGCATAATACTGTTGCTCATAAAGGTTATAAAAATGATGATGCAATCTTCATGAATAGCAGAAATCTTTCTGGAATGGTAGACACTTGGAATCCAACCATGACGTTTTTGCCAAATTGCCATTTGGCCTGGGCTTAGGGCCTGATCCTCTCAAGTCCTTCCTATCTTTATCTGTACAATGCAGATACTAATAACTGCCCTTCCTACATCATAGGGTTGATGTGAAGATCAAACAAGATAATCAAAATGAAAGGGCTTTGAAAAATACAAAGCCCTGTGGAAAGGCAAGGCATTATTAAAGACTGTGGAGAGATTGCTAACACAGTTTGATTCAAGGCCAAAGTTTTGTACTTCCAAAAGTTAAAAAGATACTCAGTGTTTGCAAATCATTCTGAAAACCAAACTCCTGCTTTGGTGACCCAGCAACCATGGCTGAACTGTGTTCTAAATGCCGGACATTTGATACTCACTGCTGTAAGTCGTCTAACCACATTGCCACACTAGATGTAATTGTACAGCAAGCGTTTCAGCAGTTTCTTCAATTTTTGGTGGGTAAGAAGTTATAAATCCACATAGCTTCAAGACCAAGTCATGTCTTCACAAGGACCTTTTTTTTTTTTTTAACTTTTTCATGGAGGCATAAGAGCTGCTCTGTCACATGTCTATTATGAGAGACCTGCCTGCCAATGCAATTGAACAAGTGTTTATTGAGTGCCTATGGCATAAAAGTCGTTTGGGGTAGAGATGGGGTTGGGAGAAGGATGGAGGTGGTGAGAAGAAATACAGAAAGAAAAGGGTCCCCGAATTGGGTGAATTTTAAAACTGGTGGGGAGTGGCATATCCTGTGACAACCAACTGTAAAGGCAGGAAAGGCTTGAGGAATAAATTATGGGTTTTGGAGAGGTTGGAAGGAGCAAGTCATTCAACATAGGAGGGCAGAATCTTGTGATATTTGTCCCAGGCCTGGATACATGAGAAGGATTCCTTGGATCAGAAATGGACACGAGGACAGTTTTAAGCCTGAAGGAACCACACCTAGGCTATCCCACAAATAAATATTAACTACTAACCAGCTTATGAAACTAAACAACTTGGCCATGTGCCTGTGACTCTACAAAGTCGCAGCTGGGTAGTGTTAGGGGTTAAATCCCAGGTTCTTACTTGAAAGCACCAGCCTTATGGCGTTTTACCATTCCAGGACAGCTCAGAAAACAGTCATACACACCCTGCCAGTAACATTCCAGTTTCAATGCCATAGAGTTGCAAGAATTTTATCTATATTCAGACAGGGTTTCCAAATTTAAATAACCCACTTCTAACTAGAAAATCCCGTCAGGCCCATGCTCTACCTTTAGGTTTCTAAGCTGCCTCCTGACCCAGTCAGTTCTCACAGATCCATCACCAACCTTAACAATTAGGTTTAGTTTTTTCCCGGGATTACACTTCCCTCTCCCCGTGCATTACTGTTAGATTACTTTCCCTTTCCAAAAAATATAAGACCTCTCTTCTCACCATTATCATACTATTAGCTACCATTTATTGAGATCTTACCTTGGGCCAGGCAGTGTGCTACATGTATTACAGCATCTCCCTTACATGGAGTGGTAACACGACTGTTTCTAGGAGGAGCAGAGGCTTAAAGAAGTTAAGTGACTTGTCCAAAGTCACCCATTTAGTTTACTGGTGGAGTCCAGTGATGGAGTTGGGACATGTACCACAGTCTGTACATTTAACTGCTCCACTGCACTATCCCTAATCACTTGTCTTTCCCTCCTATGTCAGCTAGAATTCTGTGAAATTTAACTGTTTGCACTTATATGCAAACCATTTTGAAGAGTGGCAGTCTACCATAGGTTAAGAGGAAAAAGGCACTGCTGACTTGATACAATCATGTTAACTAAGATGAACTGAGTACTCTACGTGCAAGGCACTCTGCTAAACACATGCATGTCCTCATTTTAACTTTCACAGTAGCTTTAGAGAGGAGCATTACTATCATCTTCTTAACAAATGAGCAGACCATGACACAGAGAGGTTAAGTACCTGGCTCAAGGTGCTGTTAGAAAGTGGTGGGGCCCATTTGACATCGGCACTCTTTTAACCTCTGCACCATACAGCCTTTTACTACCTGCCTGCCACAGAGCCTAATGTGAGAGTCCTTAGACCCTCTCCAGCTGGGAGGAGTTGCTGTTTGTTTCCTGGGGAGGTGTGACACTGGGAGTAGCAAGCATTGAGCTCCTTCAAAGCCCTGTACCAGGTGATGCAAGGCACCCACAGGTGAGCAAGACCCAGTGCCTGCCCTCCAGGTTGGAGAGGATAACCAAAGCAGGTAACAATACTGAAAGCCAAGTACCAAAGCATGAGGTCATGCCACTCCTCCGCTTACAGTCATTCACCAGCAGCCATCACCAACAGGATACAGCTGCATCCCTTACCGCGGCAACCATGGCTACTCCTCCTGTACTTGTCTACCTGTCTTTCTAGCTTCATCCTTACCTGCCTGTCACATACCCTGTGTAACAGCCACGGCACATGACAGCTTTATGTGTTTCCTGCCTCTTTGCACCCACTACACTCCCGTTTCCAGCTCACCTAAGTTATAGCCCTCCTGTCCCAGTGTGTGATTCTATGGAGGGTGCCAAAAATCTGTATACACATTTTTAAGAAAGGAAAAATAGTATCAAAATTGTAATATTTAATATATATCAATAACAAGATGAATACAAGTCATGTTTGACTTCTGCAATTACAAGAGGTGCTCAAAGTGGTTACCATCAGCATCCAGACACGTCTGATTACAGCGAACTACTGCTTGAGTAATGCTGACCAAAGTGTCCACTTGTATCGCTGCGCATGCCTGCTCCATTTCTTCCCAAAGTACCACCAGTGTAGCTGGTTTTCTATGGTACACCACATCCTTTCAGGTCCCCATAGGTAGAAATCAAGGGGTGTTAAGTCAGGATAACATGGGGGAAACTCAAACGACATTCTCGAATTTCAAACCTCACTTCAAAATGGACTTGCAATCCTCGAATAACAACTGTGCTTCCACCATTTTCTTTCACTGTCCTGTCATATGGTGACACTAGCATTCATATGAATAATGCCATCTTTTGAGCGAATGTCATACTACACATTACTACCATAATTCAATTCAACTTCGAAAGGTAATATATAGATAACATCGCTTAAAATGTGTATACGTTTTTTTGGCACCCCGTATTAACACTTTCTATGTCTATTATAGCAGATATTACCCTAAATTGAAATTATTTACAAATTTGTCTCTTCAAAGGCAAGGTGAGTGGCTTAATCCTCTTTTGCCTACTGAATGTTCGCCCCACACAAGGACACACAGCAGACTCGCAGTTTGCGTGAAAGCCAGAATACACGCACGAACACGGGGCGAGGATTAGGTCAGGTTAGCGGTTCTCACCCAGCACTGAAGGAGGCCCTTGCAGATCCACATTTGCAAGTATGGGAGAAGGAAGATCTTTGGAAGAACCCAAGGTAGACTCGGGCAACACTGTTGGATGGACCACACTAACTGGGGAGATGATGAAGGAGAAGGCCCTAAGGTTCACCAATTTCGGAAGTTTGCCTGGGCTGGCCCCATCACGGGTAACTTTTAAACTTGGCTATGTACAATATTGTATGTACAGGCGCGCCTGCCCCCCACCGGACTGTCCTCACGGTATACCCATTGGGTGGCTCAGGCCCTACACCTCACGCTCACCATTTCCCCAGGTTTACTATATGAGATACTTTTAAAGCATCACCTCATTTAATCTTCACAACAACCTGTGAAGTCTTTTTACCTTGCTGTGGTCACGAGGCTCCACGCCACTGCGCACCCCTTTCGCTGCTGGGTGGTTGATCCCACAGTGAGTAGAGGGGCTCCAAGGCCCCCTAGCGCACGGTGGTCAGGATACGACCGCGTTGCGTTCTTTATCTGCTCCGTGAAAAACAAGTTGTTTCCGGGCAAGGGAGACTTAAGGAAGCCAGGACCCGAGGACCGTGACGGCCACCGAGGGCAAGCAGAACAGCAGGGGCGGGGAGGGGTGGGCGAAGGGCGAGGCGGGGGGCCGGAGCCCCGGGGAGCGAGGGCGGGGCGGCCGGGGAGAGCGGGCGCAGCGCCGTAGGCCGGCGCGCCGGGGAGCGGCCCCTGCCGGGCTGCAGCCGCGGGCGGGAGGAGCCTGACCCCGCCGTCCCGCTCTGACAGCTGCCGGGCGGCACCTGGGCTGCCGGCGGGCGAGCGGGGCAGAGCCGCCAGCGCCCGGCCCGGAGGGAGGAGGCTCGCGTCCTGAGGACGGTCCCGCGCCGCGCCCGGGGTTGCAAGGTTTGTACCCGCCGCGCGGGTCTGCGGGCAAGAGCACGCGGGAGGCGCTGAGACGCGCCCCCTACCCGGTTGCGACTCCAAGCAGCATTCTCGGGTTCTGGTCTCGACTTCCCTGCCCACTCGTCTGTTACCTCGGGCAACCTCGCCCTCTCTGGGGCTCTCTTTCCCGTTAAATGAGGGAGTTGGCGTTGAATGACGCTTTTTAGTCTTCTGAGTTCTAAATCGTGAACTGCGTTTTGGTACCCGGCAAGCTCCCTTCCTCACTTTCCCACCGACTTGAGAGCCAGCTGCGCTGCCCTGGGGGCCGAGGCTCCTGGAAGCCGAGGTGCCTGCGTAGGCGCGGGTTCTGCTGGGCTGTCCTGTTTCCTCGGGCTTTTCAGCTCTGACCCCGGGCTTGGGGCCGGCCGCTGGCCGGACCTGGCTGCAGAGTAACTGGCCGGATCGCTCAGGTGCAGTAAGGGAGCGTGTAGGGGCTATCTACAGGTGCGGTGTGGGGAAGGGGTATTTGGGAGCTGAGGATTTCTACTTGGGAAACACGGAGATGTGTTTTGGGATTCTTTACCTACACCCAGATCTTGTCCCGCGGTGAGTTATAAATCACAGGAACGGGGTTTATCGTTTAAAGTGGAAAACCCACTACTTCTCGGGCTAACCAGCATGTAGGAAGTGGGCCTCTCTGCACCCATCCTGCCGCCTCCCCTTTCCCCCTCCCCCCTCCTCCCTTTATGTATCCCCTTTGACTTTCAGGGGCTCCACTTCCTGTCTTAAAGCAAAGTCCTTATTTTCATTTAATGCTGGTTTGTGACCAGCAGCCTCCGGGCTTTGGACTCTGGGTTGAGATGGAAGCCTAGATAAGATCAGACTATGAATCAGCCTCCTGCCCCACACAGCCGGGCAGGGATGTGCAGAGGAAGCCAGTGGGGCTTGGAGAGACAGACAGACACTGGAAGGTGGGATGGATTCAAACTGCTGTCCCGCTTCCTGTCCCCTTCTTGGCGGCATTCCCAGCTAGGGAATAGTGGCCCCAGCTGTTAGTTGGATGAAGCAGCCAAACAGAGGAAGATGGTCGAAAGTACCTGAGGACTTTGATGGGTTTCCTTGCAAGGTCTCTAGCAGTTCTCTCCCCACCCCTCCCTCACCCCTGTAGTTCTTCTTCCTTAGTGTGGTATCCAGGTGAAATCAGATTCCAGGACCTGTCAAGAGGGGTGGAGAAGGGTGCAGGACAGTGGCAGCATTGACTGTCTCTTATTGGGCACTTACGGGCGTAACACTCTTGTTTGCATATAACTTAATTAATGTCCTTAATTCTCACCAAACCATGTGAGGGATGGGATGCTGTCATTCACCCCGTCCTACAAATGAGAAATGGAGACCAGTAAAACCCCATCCCTTAGTCACATAGCTAGTAATCGGCATAGCGGGGATTCAAATCCAGCCGCTCTGATTCCAAAACCTGTGTTCTTTCCCAGTTTTTGGTGCTCCTCGAGTAAGGGAAAGCCGGAATAGTAACAGCAAAAATGATGACTGAGGTCTGACGAGGGGCCAGACACTGCTCAAAGTGTTAGAGGTGTTATGTCATTTATGGTGCAGGGGTCTCAGTCATTCCAGTGGCCATCAGTGACTCAGCCTCTCTCAAGCAGCAGTCCTGTTCTAGCGTGCCTGCCTGATCCAGCCCCGCTGCTAGTGAGTGGATGGGGTCAGGGGCCCTGTTTGCTTTATCCTAGAGGTGGTTTGAGGTGTAATGAAAGATTGATTGTCCAACTCTGATCCGTTAGCCGTAACCGTTGGCTTGTGAATGATCCCACTGTCCCACAAGAGGCCTTTCTCTGGCTTCACTCAATAAACACTTGTGGAATGAATGAAATAGCACCTTGTGCAGAGTGGTCGGCTGTCCTGCAGAAGTGGGAGGTGGCCCAGCAGCAGCTGGGGCCCCGCCACCCTCAGAACCCAGGACAGCAGGCCAGGCCATTCTCCTTCTCGGGCAAGGGATGTAGGTGTACCGTGCTGCTGTGGCTTCCAGAGTTCCCTGGGAATATGTTTGCTGCCACCTGTCTTATGAAGAATTTTTAAAGATATAGCAGATATAGAAAAGTTTGACCTTTAAAAATAAACTAACAGGAAAAGTGATTTTATTAATGAAGTTGCTGCTCTCTCACAAAGGGAGGGAAGTCAAATTTGCCTCAGGGCTTCCTAAACTTTCCCAGAGAAGAGTTTCTGAGAACACAGAAGACTGACAGGTGCTCCTGGGGGTCCGGGTGAGGCCATGTAATTCAAATTGGCCCCAGCAAACTTGAAAATTGATACAAAGGTTTATGCCATTTTAAAATTTGATTTCATATGTCAAATTGGGTTTAAATATATATATGAAAAACTACCCCCCAGCAAAAAAACCTAATCATTGTGTAAAATTGGTGTCCTGGCATACTGTTTTATATTCTTGGGGGCTGAGAGTACTGAAATGGGACAGCAGGGCAGAGGTGCTGGCCTGCAGGCTTAGTGTACCATTTGCGTTTTCCATTCACTTGGTTTACAGTAATAGAGCTTCCCAGCTGCCTGTAGAGATAACCCCTTTTCCCATTTTTTCAGAATGAAGAATATGTTTTCAAAATAAAAATAATCTTTATTGTTTGTCCCCCTACCAGCCAAATTTATTAAGATATAATTGACACATAACATTGTGTAAGTCCAAGGTATACACTGATGATTTGATAGATGCATATATTACCACTATCATTTTTTTGTAGTGACAATAAGATTTACACTCTCAGCAACTTGCAAGTATACAATGCAGTATTAACTATCCTCACAACTTACTCATCCTGTAACTGGAAGTCTGTGCTCTTTGGCCAACATTGGCCTGTTTCCCCATTCCCCTAGCCTCTGGCAGTCACCATTGTACTCTGTTTCTATGAGTTCAGCTTTTATTAGGTTTCACATATACCTGAGATCATTGTTTTCTTATTAGCAACACTATATGTGTTCATAGTGAAAAAAGATAAAATACAGATAAACAGATAATAATGCAAATAATACATCCATGCTGGAGACGTAGCCTTCCAAATCTGTTTCTCTACATTTGTATAAGTAAATTTTTTTTTAAAATGGGCAAATGAATACAACTCTTACTTTTGGTTGAATTATATTGTCAGAGGTAAGAACAATCTCGGATTTTTTTGAAAGAATGTAGAAAATTATAAATAATTACAAACATCATAAAGGTTAATCCTGTTCGTGAACCCCAAAGTTTACCTTCCATGATTCACCTATCATTTAGTTTCTAGCAGAGACAAGCATCTGCTGTGGGGCAGCTGCTGAAGTTGCAGGGTCTAGTTATGTTTCTTAAATAATTCAATTGCCTTAAATGTCTCAAATGCAGCAGAAAAGGTAACTCTTCAGTGTCATTGATATGCAAAATTTGAGCAGAAAATTCTAAAGCCAAATTGCGCAGTAAGGAGGAGAGAGCCTAGACAAGGCCATTGCTATAGCATTGCATTTTATCACTTGTGTGACTTTGGGTGTGGCAGCTAGCTTCCCTGAACCGAGTTTCTCTTCTATAAATTGGGGTAATGACAGCTAGTCTACCTCCCCCTACCCAGTCACTGTGGGGACCAAGTGTCAAGTGTTATTTTGGCTTGCATTGCATGCAAGTGTGTATGCTATTTTTTTTTTAAGTTGAGATGTAGAAAGATCAAAAGCAATGTCAGTCTTTATAAAATGCTGGAATCTAACTCTTGGACTTAATTATGATACAAATACTCTATTGGATTCCTTGTCTAAGTTTTCTTGAAAGAATATACCATTTTTTGCCATATATAATGCACACATTTTTTGCCCAAATTTGTGAGGGAAAAATAAGGATGCACATTACAATGCTGTATCAATATCAATGTTTTTAATTCTTTTATTTATGCTTATGAGTTAAAAGTGTAACTCTAGTATACAATAAGAATATCCATATAGAAAATAATATGTTAAAAAATAAATTCTAAAATTCCTTTATAATGCAAGAAAAAAGTCCCTAAATATAAACAAATCAAATTTGATTTAAAAAATTAAAATGAAAGACTTTTTTCCCTGAAAGTTAGGGCCAAAACATGGGAGTGCATTATACACAACAAATGTGGCAGAATTCCTTGATGGCTCACATCTCATTGATCTTTCTTACTATTCTGAACACAAGGACAGAAAATGATCCCATTTCACAGAATAAAAGCTGGCTTGCCATTCGAGGGAGCACTTCAGCTCTTCATTGGTATAGGGAGTCCCAGAGCTCCTGAGGACGTTCTCTTGTTATCTTAAGCAAGTCAGAAGTGTGCAAGGAGGAAGCAATGAGGGCACCTAGAAAGAGGGTGTACCCGTGGGGACATGGCTGAGTCCCAGCACCTATTGCTGCAAGGGCTGCCTGCAGGTGCAGCATCTGGCAGCTTGGGGGAGAGGAATAGGCCCTGCATTGGGAGGCAGGTGGCTCTGCTTCGACTCTGCCTCAGAGACAAGCTGTACAATCTGGGCTTAGTCATATCCTCTCCTTGAGCCTGGGTTTCTTTATCTATAAAGTGAGGGAGTTGGACCAGATCAAGTTCCTTCTAGTCTTAAAAATCTATGATTCTGGGTTATTTTCCATTCAGGTCTGGTCAAATAGAGATTTAGTAGGAAATTACCACATTCAGGTGAATCAGGTGTGAGAAAATGTTCCTGTGGCTTCGAGCTCTTGGAGCCCCCTTGGGATTTTCAGAGGGCCTTTCCAGCTGTCTGCCCTCATGCAGAATGCATGATTCATAGATCAATGAGAGGAGACGTGTTTCCACTCCTATGTTTGTTACTATGAATTCTAGCACCTCCTCAGGTTGTTTAGGAGGAGAGAACTGCCTTCAGGGAACTTTTGGGAAGGTAGGTTGACAGAAATATAATAAAGGTAGGTTATTTACAGTAATAAAGCCATGGGTGTCACTAAGTACTCACCTCTTAAATACAGTATTTTTCCTAGTGCCGACTGGAAATATGGCCCTGTGCAGAACGTGGACAAGCACACTCTTGAGTGGTTCAGGACTCCAGGAGAGAGAGGGAGAGAGAGTACCAGGTGTGGCTGGAATACCACGGAGATGAAAAGACCAATATGGGAGAAGGGCTTGGACTATCTGGTTTAGTTCTGCATGCACATTGCCTGACACTCGATGGAAACTTATTATTTTTAATGAATTGAATGAATGAATGAATCAACCCATCAGTCACTCTTCTGAAATGAAGTCTTTGCTGAAATGTGTTGCAATGACTCCCAGTTGGTTGCAGTGAATTCTTTATATATGCAAAATACTTAAAACCAATAAAAACACTTTCATATGCATTATCCCTTGCAATGATGACAGAGATAGAAGAAGTCCAAAATAAAAGCATTTCCAAATGTCAAACTTTGCAGACATGCAACTACTAATAAAAATAGATTTGGTTTATTATTCCTAGATGAATCTTCTTTTTATAAATGCATCAAGAAATATTTCAGAGGTGGGTGTAAGACTTAGTAAACAGTTCCAAAAACCTGCAATGTTTTCTTTCTTTCTTTCTTTTTCTCTCTGATTGTTGTGGCCAGGACTTCCGATACAATGTTGAGTGAAAGTGGTAGAAGTGAGCATCTTTGTCTTGTTCCAGATCTTAAGGAGAATGCTATTAGCTTTTCCTCACTGAGTATGATGTCAGCTGTGTGTTTGTCATATACGGCCTTTATTATGTTAAAATATGTTCTCTGTTCCCACTTTGCTGAGAATTTTTATCAAAATGGATGCTGGATTTTGTGAAATGATTTTTCTGCATCTATTGATATGACCATATGATTTTTATTTTTCATTTGTTTGTGTGATATATCACATTAATTGATCAGCAGATATTGAACCAACCGTGCATCCTGGGAATAAATCCCACTTGATCATGGTGTATGATCTTTTTTTTTTTTTAAGTGTTTTGTTTGATCATTTATTGTTGTTGTTTTTTTAATGTGAGTAGTTCCCTGGCTGGGAATCAAACCCAGGCCACAGCATTGACAGCGCCAAAGCCTAAGCCACTATACCACCTGGGAACTCCCTGTATGATCTTTTTAAGGTATTGCTGAATTTGGTTTGCTAATATTTTGTTGAGGATTTTTGTATCTGTGTGCACCAGGGATATTGGCCTATAGTTTTCTTTTTTTGTGTCTTTGTCTGGTTTTGGAATCAGGGTAATGGTGACCTCATAAAATGAGCTTGGGAACCTTCCCTCCTTTTGAATATTTTGGAATAGTTGGAGGAGAATAGTATTAGTTCTTTAGTGAATATTTTGTAAAATTCACCTCTGAAGCCATCTGGTTCAGGACTTTTGTGTGTTGGGAGCTTGTTGATTACTGATTCAATTTCACTAGTAGTAATTGGTTGGGTCAGATGTTCTATTTCTTCTTGATTCTGCCTAGGAAGATTGTATGCTTCTAGGAATTTATTCATTCCAGATTGTGCAATTTGTTGCCATATAATTGCTCACAGTATTTTTAAATAAATTTTTGTATTTCTGTGGTGTCCATTGTCACTTCTCTTTTATTTCTGATTTTATTTATTTATCTCTTTTTTTTCTTGATGAGTCTGGTTAAAGGCTTATCAATTTTGTTTATCTTTTCAAAGAACCAGCTCCTGGTTTCATAGATCTTTTGTATCATTTTTTTAGACTCTATTTCATTTATTTATTCTCTGATCTTTTTTATTTCATTCCTCCTACTCACTTTGAGCTTTGTTTGCTATTCTTTTTCCAGTTCCTTTAAGTGTAAAGTTGGATTGTTTATTTGAGATTTTTCTTGTTCCTTGAAGTATACCTGTATTGCTATGAATCTCTCTCTTAGGACTGCTTTCACTCTGTCCTGTAGATTTTGGGTCACTGTGTATTCATTTTAATTTGTCTTGAGATGTATTTTGATTTCTTCCTTGATCTCATTGTTAACCCATTCCTTGTTTAGTAGGATGTTGTTTAGCCTTTATGCGCTTGTGTGTGTTTTAGATTTTTTTTTTTTTTTTTTTTGGTAATTGATTTCTAGTTTCATACCACTACGGTTGGAAAGGACACTTGATATGATCTCAGTCTCTCAGTCTTCTTGAATTTATTAAGACTTGTTTTGTGGCCTAACATGTGGTCTAACTTGGAAAATGTTCCCTGTGCACTGAAAAATAATGTGTATTTTACTACGTTGGGGAAGAATGCTCTAAAAATATCAATTAAAGCCATCTGGTCTAGTATGTCATTTAAGGACTCTGTTTCCATGTTGATTTTCTTCTGGAAGACCTGTCCATTGGTGTCAATGGAGTGTTAAAGTACCCTACTATGATTTTATTATTTTTCGTCTCTGCCTTTATGTCAGTCAATATTTGCTTTATGTATTTAAGTGTTCCTATGTTGAGTGCAGAGATGTTAACAAGAGTTATATCCTCTTGTTGGGTTGATCTCTTTATTATTATTTAATGTTCTCTATCTTTTATTATACTTTTCATTTTAAAGTCTATTTTGTCTAATATAAATATTGCTACTCTGCTTTTTTTTTTTCATTTCATTTGCATGAAATATCAGTCTATGTGTGTCTTTCAATCTGAGATGTGTTTCTTATAGACACCATATGTATAGATCATGTTTTCTTATCCATTCAGCTACCCTATGTCTTTTGATTGGAACATTTAATCCATTTACATTTAAAGTGATTACTGATAAGTACATAGTTATTGCCATTTTATGATTCATATTTTTTTCCTCCCGCCCACCCCCTTCTTCGTAATGAAGTCCCTTTAACATTTCTTAAAATACGTAATGAACTCTCTATCAAGGAAACTGTTTATCTTTTTCAATTTTAAATGATAGCTTTGCTAGGTAGAGTAGTCTTGGTTGTAGGTCCTTGCTTTTCATCACTTTGGATATTTCATGCCACTCTCTTCTGGCCTGCAAAGTTTCTATTGAGAAATAAAAATAAAAATGCTTAACGAATTTCCATGTTATCCTCAAGCAGAGGCCATGCTAATCTTCTATGTATTGTTCCAATTTTGGCATATGTGCTGCCAGAGAGCACAGACATTTGTTTTCCCCTTTCAGCAGCATTGTTTTACTGTTAGTCTTCACGGAACTGACACCATCAGCTTCTGATTAGACAGATGTGTTTTGTGCTGTCATTACTCATGGTCACAGGCTCCAGGGCTCTTCTGCCCCTGGCTGAGTCAGTTGATTAAAACACAGGGCTGTGAGGCTGAGGGCATGGGCTGGATCTCAGCCAAGCCACTCCTCAGTCAGATCCGTGCCTTCATTGCTCCTGCCCCTGAGAGAATAACTACATTATGGCATATTAGATTTTTTAGGGCAGATTCTTTACCACTGCTACTTTTAGACTAGTCATTTGAGTTTTAGAAGTAAGGGGTCTGAATTTTCATCTTAATTCTTTGATTTTTTTTTTTTTTTTTAGAATGGATTCTAGGGTTGTTTCAGGTCTACCATCTTGGGATGTGTTCAGGATATATCCTGAGACCTTTTCTATCCCCAAGTCTGCAGCTGTCACCGTAGCATATCATTTCTTATTGAGTCTATAGAATGGGAATGATTATACCTGTCTCACAAGGTTGTTCAGAGGATTAAATGAGGTCATATATGTAACAAAACCCAGCAAAAACAGATTGGGATGCTGTTGCTAGGTAGTTGGCCAAAGACTTATTGGCCAAGGACTCACCACCTCATACCTATTTAGTACCATGTTTGATTAACTACAGTTTCTATGCGACATGTATTTGAAGTAACTTCTAAACCGTGGAAACCATAGGCATTCAGTCTGCAAATGCTATGGGTTTACTGCAGTGTTGACACTTTGGTGGTAGTAATTGGTTATGTAAGATTCATCTTCCCCAGTTGTTTTAGAAGTATTTTTTTTTTAGAAGTATTTTTAATCTGATCTGATATGTCATTTTTTGCTAAAATGACATATTGTATTATATAGTCGATTGCTTCAGACTGCTTTTTCAACCCTGTGAGGCAAGTGAATGATGATGATGATAATGATGATGATATCTGACATTTATTGAGCAGTTGCTACGTACCAGGCACTGTTCTAAGCACCATACCTATATCCATGTATTTAATTCTCACTAATCTTTTATTGTGACTATTTTTGGTACTATTATTTTTCCCATTTTATAACAAGGAAATTAAGGCACAGACAAGTTAAATAAGTTTCCCAAGATGACATAGTTGTAAGGAGCAGTCCGAAGCCAGAATGATATGAAGCACAATGGCTGGCAAGGTCATGGGGGAGGGGCTATGGTGAGGAAGGTGTCTGTGGCTTGTGTCCATGGGCAAGTGTGACATCTAGTTGTGTGATTGAACAAGTTACTTAACCTTTCTGAATGTTTCCTTTTCTGAAAACAATTACAGTAACATTCGTAATCTATCTCTCATAAAGTGGCTCTGAAGAACACATAAGATAATGGATATATTAAAGTGTTTAGCGTTGTCTTACACAGAGTAGCTTTAGTGTCTGCCCCTTCCCTTCCTTCCCTCTCTCTTCTTTTCCCTTATCTCCCCTTCACTCCTCCTCTAGACTTCCTTTTGGCTTTGAACAGTTCCTGCAGTATAAACTTTGCCACTATCCAACTGCACTTCAGTAAGTCACTTAATTTTATAGGTGCTTCAGTTTCCATGAATAGAAAATAGGGGTTGGTGATATTCACCCTACCATTTTATTGGGTTTTCATTTAGTCATTAAGTTGACAGCCAGATTTCTAGAGATTAAAAAAAGAATAAGAATATGCCCATAATAAGGGCAACAATGATAAAGTAATAAAGAAGACTCTCAGTTAACCAGCACCCACTCTGGATAAAGGTAATATTAGTTCTTCGATTTTTTTTTTCTGCTGGTTGCTTGAGTTCTGGTTAATGGAGAGCCTACTGTACTTACAATACAATGGGGTAAATGTTCTAGGAGAAATATATGCAGTTTATTGTAAGATTGCAGAGAGAGCAACTGCCTGGGAAAGTTGGAAGGTAACAGATGAGGTAGAGCCACAACCCAGTAGGAGTTTGCTAGATTGAGAAGGGGGAGCGAGGTAGAGAGAAGAGATCGAGGGATGTTCACATTCAAGGGCATGGAGGCCGGAAAGGCAACAGGGAGAGACTGGCCCCTAAGGCAGATACGTTACGGCTAGAGGAGTTCCTCATGTGGTGGGTTGAAGGCCAATGATGAGACCAGGCTAAAACCTTGCCCTTTATCTTGGAGGCTACAAGGAGGTATCTCAATATGGTGAGTAAAATAACCAGATTTCTCTTTAGAAGATGGATTTGGGATGGAATGAAGGCACGCTTGTTTGGATTTAGATAAACGTATTTTAAAGCTTTTGTAAAAGGTACCAGTAGAGATGGTTTTGCTATTGAAGACTGCTACTGGAAGGAAGTGGTAACTCCATATACTAATGTATAGATTTTGACCACATTGGAGCCAAATTATTCCAAGAAGATAACTGTGACCTTGAAGTCAAGTATATTTGCCACTTTTAAATAAAAGACCTTGGTGTGCCTTTGGCAAAACAATTGAGGCTTGGACCTCGACAGAGTGTTTAAGGCCCTTTTTTTATAGCTCCAGAACTGAGTTTAAGATTCTGGGAGTAGTTGACACCCAGTGCGTGCTGAATTTGGTTAGCCTTTGTAGAGTGACTTGTGCTCAGCAGGCAGAGCTGTGGTTAACAGCCTCCGAGCTTCCTGGGGGGAGGAGCAGGGAGGCTTGAGCTACAACACTATCATTTATGGGCAAATTGCAAGAAATTGGGTGGCCCTTTTCCCCAAGCAGTCCAAGTCAGACACAAGTACACACAAGTGTTTGTGTGTTTCTAGGTCTGTGTTTATGTTTTCCTAAGTGTTGTCTGTTTTATCCAGACCAGAGGGGAAAACCTGACATAGAGTGGAGTTCCTTGGGGAGAGCCACTGGGGAGATTAGCCTTGGTTACGAGCCTGCACGGAGAGGGGATCATCTGTTTCCCCAGGTGAACTGGGTGGTGGCCGGGAGCCAAGGGTGTGGAGGGGTCGTGGCTCCACCTTTCTGATTCTGCTGGGGACACACGTGACCTTACTATGCAACCAGGCACAGGTGTGTGCTTGGTAGATGAGGAAGCAAGGATGTACTGGGTGTGCTCACTTTTCCCCTGCTCTGGTGGCCTCTCCTTAGGATCACTCTCTGAGCACTCAGGAACTGAAAGTAAGTCCTGGGACCACATGTGGTGCACTGAGAGCGGGATGGACAATGCTTAGAGGAATCTCACCTTGGGCTTTTGGAAGGTGAGACCTTTGACTTTTGAACCTGACCTCCTTTGTGTGCCAAGCTTCAGGCCCTTCTCACTGGATTAATCCTATCTCGGGGGACTCCTTTGATAGTCCAGATTTGTTCTCTTTCCTTTGAGACCAAAGGCACCAAGACAAATGAACTCTCTGGGTAGGAATGATCAGGTCTATGAAGAGGGTGTATGTGTGTGTCTGTGTTTCACTTCCTGTAGCTACAATGACCAGGTGTTTATATTTAGCTTAATAGTTAAGTATAGTATAATTGGGTGATCTTTGGTGAAATTTCTTGGTACTCTTTTAACCCATTTGCCCCGAGAATACTCACGGCGGTGCTTGAGGCTACAGCATTTAGCCCGAGATAACTTGGGAATTACAGCCCTAACTTTCCCCCTAAGTTATTAAATACTGATCACATTTCTGTTACATTAGGATTAGAGACAAATTCTGTTAAGAAATAACTCCAAGAACAATTTTTATACAGGGTCCGGCAGAAGTAACACCTGGACTTGAGTTATGATTTTATTACAAAATCCTAACCATACATGCTTGTGGTTACACAAATAATGCCCCTTTTTTATGAGTTGGTAACCTATACCAAATCTCTTTGATTACAAAATCATAAGCATGTTTGGTTATTTCTGCCGGACCCTGTGTTTTGTTTCCATGTTGAAAACCAGTCAGATTTGCTTCAGCCTCAAGGAGCATGTTTATGTAAAATTCAATGACAGCACCAAGTGAGCTGCAATTTTTTTTTCCCAAATGGGAAAAGGGTTAAAACTATTATTAAATAGTGAATATTTTTGATAAAAGGGTACCATGATTTTGTGGGAAGCATATCAGACTTAGAGATGAGGGTTAGTTCACTCAGGAAGTACTCCCTGAGTGTTTACTCTTATTATTATGGGCCAGAAATTGTTTTAGGCTCATAATCCAGTGGGGAAGACCGATGTCTATAATTATCATACAGTGTGATGACAATAATCAGATGTGAGCATTGAGGAGAGAGGTGTCTGGAGAGGGAGTAGGGGGTTCAAATGCCAAGGGCTTCCTGGAGGAGGTGACACTTAAGTGAGGACTTGAGGGATGAGTAGGGATCATAGAGTTAAGAAGGACAGAAAGTAGTGTGGTGGGCACAGGTTCATGTTCAAGGCAAGGTTGGAGGGAGCTGAGGCCAGAGAGATAGGCAGCAGGCAGATCATGGAGAGCTTTGTGCAACTCGTTAAGGAGACTGGACTTTTTTCAAAGCTAGCGCGGTGTGAAAACTGAGCAAGAATTTCCTCTCTGAGCCTCAAGTTTCCTTATTAGTGATTTGGAGATGGCAATGGTTGCCTGACTTTACTTCATGGCATTGTAGTGAGACTCAAATAAGATAGGAATAATAGCCAACAACTACTGAACACTTACTATGTGCCAGAATTTGGTTTAAGCTCTTTACATAAATTAACTCATTTAATCCTCACCACAACTTTGTGAGATAGGTTCTATTATTAAGCTCATTTTATAGATGAGAAAACAGAGGCACAGAGGTTAAATTACTTATTTCAGATCATAAATCTAGTAAGTGGTGGAGTCGGGTTTGAACCACAGTAGTCTGGCTGTAGAGAAGAACTTCTCCGAGTGTGTGTGTGTGTGTGTGTGTGTGTGTGTGTGTCCGATCGGAAGGGTGCTGGCAGTTCTGCCCTTTGTTTGCTCCTTCATTCTGCCATTATCCACCCCCGCTGGTTGAGGGAGCCAGCTGCTTTGCAGTCATTACTGTCCTTTTGGGTTGTGAAGAACACTCTTAATCGTCTCCGAGCTTCTGCCCGTCTCTGCCACTGAGGGAGAAGGGGCAGGCGGCTGCTCCTCGCAGTTGGTGTCACCATTGTTGGACACCATCTCTCTACAACCATCTGCTCTTTTGAAGGCTAGATTCCCTCTTTAGACCACTTTCTCTACCCTCAGACTCCAGAACTTCATCTTGCTTCCATCCTCAGTGACCAGAGTGGCTAACACAGTTTTCTGCCCCACCCCCCAGCCTTTGACTGGCAAAGGTCACTGGTGATATGCCTGTTACCAAATCTGTCACCTTTTGTCTGCCCTGGCTCTGCCTGGACTCCTTGCAGCAACTGGCTGGGTTGACAACTCCCTCTTTCCTGACATTCTTTCCCCATCTTTGTGACACACCACTGTTCTGTTTTTTCCAACCTAGACTGCTCTTTCTCTTTTCGGTTGACAAGTACCATGCCTTTTGCTTTCTTTCCTGTGATTTTTTTTTTCCCCATTGCTGTCTTTTCCTTGCTGAGTTCAACCACCCCCAGTGCTACAGCTGAGCTTCTAAGCTGACGACTTCCCTGTTTGCGGTTCCAGTCACAGCCTTTCACCTGAGCACTGGTTCTTCATCTCCACTGGAGTTCTAGGCGTGTCCCCTGAATTCTCTGCCATGCTATTAGTTTTTACCTTCAACCTGGCTGCCCTTCCAGGTTCAGTGCACTAATCCCCCGGTTCACTCAGCTTAAGAACTTTTGAGTCTTGTTTGATTTGTGCATCTCCCGAGGAGCATTGTTACTGCTTCGTTCCCAGGGACATTTGGATTATATTTCACCCCTTCGGCCACTCTGGCTTTCTTTGGCTTTTGTGTGGTCTACGGCAAAAGCCCTGGCCCTTTTGCTTGTAGTGATTCCTCTCCTTCATGCTAAAGTAGCATGGTTAGAAAAGGAAAAAACAAACAAACAAAACACACACACACGGAGGCCCCCATCACCCACTGCATCAAGGAACATCTCCGTATCTAAGATTTGGGAACTTCGGTGATCTGCTCTTAGCCTCTGTTATAAATTCTTATCTTCACTGTCCTCGTCTATGAACCCTGTCTTCAGTCGGACACCGATGGCACCTCTGTTGCCCTGGGTGAGCTCTTCTCAGCCCTGTCACTGGCTCTCAGATCCTGTCTTTAAAACTGCAGCTCCGTGGCCATTCTTACCCAGATCACAGCAGGAAGTCCCCTCTCCCCTCCCTAGCTGGTGTAGTGTTTGGCGTCTACCTCTTTTATGGCTGTCATCGCATACCACCTTACGTTATCGCTCTTTATGTACTCAGCTTATCTTCCCAGTTGGTTTGAAAGTTCTAGAGGGCAGCAACTGAAGGCATTTGTTATTTCCTGAATGCCTAGAGCCCAGCGGGCTGACACAATACAAATACACCGAACGGAGGTTCTCAAGCACTGAGTTACAGTCACTTTTGTTTGTTTGTTTTTTTGGTAAGGGTTTCAACACACCCACTGGCTGTAAGAATTTAGTGGTCGGTGGGCAGGTATTAATTAGATATTTGGGTTTTTTTTTGTTCCCATGTGTGCAGAAAAGAATTAACATGGCAGGCCAGAGACTGCTTATCCTGAGAATGGCCTGCTTGCAAGGCTGGTCCTTGACTGGCATCTGGGAACTTGGACTTCAGGAGGATTCCCACCTCCGAAATGATGAGAGTAGCTCACTGTACCTAAACGGTGCCAACAGTGCCGTTTCTGCCGAGCGCCTTCTTTCCTTCCGGGAGGCTGGAATTCGGGTACATGCTAGGCCTGGAGTGTCCACCTGACCAATCCCTAATAAAAACCCTGGGCACTGAATCTCTAATGAGTTTTCCTGATTGGTAACATTTCCTGTGTGTTGTCACAATTTATTGTGTGATCTGTGCAACTCCATCGGGAGGGGACTCTTGGAAGCTCATGCTTGTTTTTCCCCAGACTTCACCCCATCTACCGTTTTTCTCTTTGCTGATTTTGCTTTACATCCTGTCACTATAATCAGTCATAACTGTGACTATGACCGTATGATCTCCTTTGAGTCCTCCTAGTGAATCATCAAAACCTGGGGCTGGTTTGGGGATCCCTTTAACACACCATGAAATGCCACAAACACAGAGCCAGTCTTTTTTTCAAATCAAGAATTAGGAGACGTCAAAGGCTCAGAGAGCTTATTGGTCCTTACGTAAGAGACAAGCCCAATTCTTAAGGGTTGCATGTAGACGGGTGTGTAAATATATAAGGTGCTCTGCAGGATAAAGCTGGAGCCTTCTTGATTGTCCACTACAAAATTCAGGTGAGAAGCAGCTATTGGAGGAAGTTTGGTTCCATTTTTCGTAACATCTCAAGAGCACATAACGTCTGAGTCCTGAACACGTTAGATACCTGAACTGGGCTCTTAGAAAAATTAGGGGCAATATTTGCCTGGGACCCATTCTCATTATTCCTCTAAATCAGGAGTTGAATTCCTTGGGATTTTTTTTTTTTTCTGCCTGAAAATAAGGAGTAGGCAGGGGATCCATCATGTTGAGTTTTTATTGTGTTAAACATCACCTAGGTCTTTAACATGAATCATTTGCTTTAAATCCCACCAAGGTGCTCAAAGGTAGGCGTTTTAAGCCATAAACTATAGATAAAGAAAATGGAAGTTAAGGAAGTGAAATGCTTGTCCAGAGTCACCCAGCAGTGAGGTGGTAGGTAGCCCTGCGCCTCAAGCCCAGGCAGGGCTCACTCCCACGTCAGTTTGCTTTTATTCTTTCCGCTGTGCTGCCTCGATGCAATGGTGCAACTTCATAAAATACCGTCATATCCACTCTTTCACAAGAGGCTAAGTCTTACCTGGGCCTCAGTCAATGCTAAGTTTTGGCTACTGGTGCCTAGCTGGAAGTGTTAGAGGCAGGGGACATTTCCTTGGCAATGCTAGCTTGCGTGGGTGCTCCGTGCCTGTGCATGGCCTTTCCTGGGTCCTGTGGGCCTCCCAGCACGGCCGCCTTCCCAGGTCTGTCGTCACCCAGCGGTGTGCTGCGGTCCCTGGGCCGTGTGTGGTGGGTAGAAGCAGGCTGGGCTGCTCTGTCATTTTGTCAGTTTCTGGGCAGGTTTGCCTGAAGTCTTCCATCGTGACAGATTTTGGGCAAAAACTTATCTGGAAATAATCTGTTTTATTTAATCTGAAAGTAAATGAAGAGGTTTTTTTTTTTTTTAAAAATAGAACTATAGGTAGAAAAATAGAAAGGGATAATTTGGGATACCCTCTTCTATTCTTTTTCACCCTGGGAGAAGCTTTTATGTAACATTTCTTTTTCAAGCATGTCCAACCTGCAGTCCAGGATGGCTTTGAATGAGACCCAACACAAACTCTTAAAACATTATGAGACTTTTCTTTGCAACCATTTTTTTTTTTTAGCTCATTAACTGTCATTGGTGTTAGTGTATTTTATGTGTGGCCCAAGACAATTCTTCTTCCACTGTGGCCCAGGGACACCACTGCTTTAGATGACCCCCACACTTGAGTGAGGAAATGAGGCTGTGGGCCCCAGAGGGCACAGTGGGAAGTGCCAACCACGAGTGAATAAGTGCAGTGCCTGGTACAGTGCCCAGCACTGACCAGGCACTCAGTATTTGTTGAATGAACGTGACTGGGCATAAGTATCTTACCTCTTTTATTACCTAAAGGACAGAGTAACTTGGGCCCTAGTTTCCACTAGTGTGCTTTGGCTGAGGAAGGAAACATTCTCTTCTTTTTAGATCAGATGTCGAGGTGGCCAGGCCCTCATCGTTTCACAGCATGAAATGCACATGGTTTCTCTGTGGTGGGATATGACTTTATTTGGGATGTGGAGAATAGATTTAGTGGTGGTGGTAGTAATAATAGCAACTAATACTTACGTTGTATTTGCTAAGCTAGACTAAGTGCTTTAAACTTACCAGCTCATCTAATCCTCACACCACACTTTTAGGTAGCTATTTTATCAGTGAGGAAGCTGCAATACAGAGAAGCTAAGTCACTTGGCCAAAGTAATTGCCAAGTGGTAATTCTGAAACATAACTGTGGATATCTAAGAGCAACCACTTAACTCCCTCCTTAGTGACAGCATGAGGGAGTAGGAATCTAGGCATTTCCCCCTAATTTTTAAAATTGTGGTAAAATATACATTTTTAATGTATATTTTTCTGGGTGTACAGTGACATCAAACACATTTACAATTTTGTGCAACCATCACCACCATCCAGATCCATAATTCTTTTCATATTGTAAAACTTATATTACCCACTGAATAGTAATCCCCATCCCACCCTACCTGTAGCTCCTGGCAACCACCACTCTGTTTTCTGTTTCTATGATTTGACTACTCTAAGTACCTCATATAAGTGGAATTACGTAGTCTTTCTCTTTTTGTTACTGGCTTAGTTCACTTTGCATAATGTCCACAAGGCTTGTCCATGTTGTAGCATATGTCAAATTTTTCCTTCTTTATAAGACTTACTAATATTCCATTGTATGCATGTACTACGTTTGGTTTTACCATTCATCCATCAATGGACTCTTGGGTTGCTTCCATGTTTTCGCTATTGTGAATAGGAACATGCGTGTGTAAATATCTCTTTCAGACCTTGCTTTCAATTCTTTTAGGCATGTATACAGAAGTTGGATAGCTAGATCGTATGGTAAATCCACTTTTAATTTTTTCAGGAACTGCCATACTGTTTTCTACAGAGTTTGTACTATTTTACATTCCCTCCAAAAGTGCACAATTCCAATTTCTCCACATTCTTTTTTTTTTTTTTGGTATGTGGGTAGCTCCCTGACTGGGAATCGAACCCAGGTCGCAGCGCTGACAGTACCAATGCCGAAGCCTTAAGCCACTACACCATCAGGGAACTCCTCTCCACATTCTTGTCAACACTTGTTATTATCTGTTTTTTTAATAGTAGATACCCTAATGGATGTGAAAGTGGTATTTCACTATAGTTTTGACTTGCATTTCCCTAATCATTAATGATGCTGATTGAGTATCTTTTCATGTGCTTACTGGTCATTTGTATATCTTCTTTGGAGAAATGTCTATTTAAGTTCTTTGCCCATTTTTTAATTTTTTTTTTGTGTTGAGTTTTAGGAATTCTCGATACATTCTGGATAGATGAGGTCAGTCAATCAGTTTCACGAACACATCCTAGCAAAAGTGCTACATACCTCCTTGCTGAATATCACTACAGTCACCTTTGAAGGACTCCCCTCGGGGAGCTATGCACCAATCTCAGCACCTAGTCCACCCTTCAAAGCAATTTTGGAGCTCGTTTTCTGGAATGGCCATCAGAGCTGTTGTCCTACCCCAAATCTGACAATTAAGTTCCTGAACTTGCCACCATGTGCTTACGTTGGTAGCACTGTTCAAAATGACATTTTATGAAGTTGTTTGTACAGAGCTGCCAACATAAGAGCATGGTGGCAAGTTTGGAAACTTAATTGTCAGATTTTAGGTTTGATGATGGCAACTCTAATGGCCATTCCAGAAAAAGACTTCCAAAATGGCTTTGAAAGGTGGACAATGGTGCACAGCTTCCCAAGGGGAGTACTTCAAAGGTGACTGTAGTGATACTGAGTAATGAGGCATGTAGCGGTTTTTCTAGATGAGTTCACGAAATTAATTGGCCAACTTGGTACAAGGGCGGGCTGATAAATTTTGCCTCCACTGTAATGTTTTTGTTACAATAGACATATTGGATCTAACCAGTTCTGTGTAGTCACGTGGTAGCTTCCCTCCATCATTCTTGACCTCGGACACACGGGTGCTGACATTTTTCACCCAGTGCACGTCGAAATGGGAGAGTGTTCAGACGTTCAGTCTAAACAGCATGCTGTTATGAAATTCTTAATAGCAGAAAAAGTTCCTCCAGTTTTTTTGAAATTTTTGAAAAAGTAGGCAAGGTCTTCTTAAAAAAGATCGTTACAGGGATGAAACTTGGGTCCATCATTATGAATCTGAGAACAAAAGGCAGTCCATGGAAAACCACCATAAGCATTCACCTCGGCCGAAAAATTTCAAAACTCAGGCCTCAGCTGCGAAGAGCATATTGATTGTTTTTTGGAATTCTGAACATGTTCTTGTAGACTTTCTTGAATAAGAAACAATAATAAACTCTGAACATTATATTGAAACTCTTACTGCATTAAAAAGAAGAATCAAAGAGATTGGGATAAGAAATGAAACATTTCTTCAACACAACAATGCCAGGACCCAACAAGTGCAGCAACAGAAGATGCAATTCAGTGCCTGGACTCATTGGTGCTGCTGCATTCACCGTGTAGCCCAGACCTGGCTTCTAGTGATTTCCACCTGTTTCCAAAACTAAAGGAACACTTGAAGGGCCAGCACTTCATCTGTGATGAAGAGGTAAAGTCTGCAGTGAGGAAATGTTTTCAAACACAAAACTCCTATCTTTTAAAGGACAGATGTCAAAAACTAGTACACCATTGGTGGAAGTGTATTGAAGTATGTGGTGATTTTGTAGAAAAATAGTAATTATGTAGCTTTGAAAATAAATGCTGTAGGTATATTTCTTTTTTATTTCATTCAAATATCTTTTCCCTTTCATTTTCTATTTAAGTGGAGGCAGAATTTATCAGCCCATCCTCATGTTGTTCCTGTGTACAAGGAAAGCACCCAGCCATGTAAAATGAAAAAGAGAGGCACCTATGGCTGCTTTGTTTCTGGACAGCCCTTGTATAATCATATAATCCCTTATCAGATATAGATTTTCAAATACTTTCTCTTATTCTGTGGGTTGCTTTTGTACTCTCTTGGTAGTATATTTTGATACACAACATTTTTTCATTTTCATGAATTCCGATTTATCTGTTTTTCCTTTTGCCTGTGCCTTTGGTATCATGGCCAAGATATCACTGCCAAATCAACTTTCAGGATGCTTTGGCCCTATGTTGCCTTCTAAGCATTTTGTGGTTTTAGGTCTTTCATTTAGGTCTTGGATCCATGTTGAGTTAATTTTTGTGTATGGTGTTAGGTGAGGGTCCAACTTCATTCCTTTGCCTGTGGATATTCAGTTTTATTTATTAAAACAGCATTATTTGTTGCAAAGACTGTCTTTTCCCCATTGAATGATCTTAACATTCTTGTCAAAAATCACTTGAAGGAGACGAGGCATTTTTAAAGGTCATCTAGTTCTTGATATTTCTTGGTTTTATTAAAAAGAATGTGCAGATGAAGCACTCCACTTTCCATGAATTCCTGGAGCAATTTCTGGAAATTCTGCTTTTCTTTTACTCTGATGTAAGTTTCGAACAATGATTTAAGTTTTTATCAGAAAGAAATGAGAATTCATGTTGGAATCTTCTTGTATTCCTCCCTCTTAACGTACTGCTATTTTTCTTCCTCCTTAAATACCTGGGAAATAGTAGAAATCAAGCCCCAAAAAGCAGAAAAAGACTTTGTAAACTCAAGTTCCCTCATTGGAGGATCAGCTCATGGAGAGACATGATGCACTGTTAGGAGTGTGGATTCTTTTGAGTTTTGTGATATGGAAGTCTGTTCTGTAACCTTGAGGAAGCAGAAGGTTTTATGACCTGTTCTGTTGTCCAAGAGCTCAGACCTGCACTTCTGAGTAAGCACAGCTTGGGGATTGAGGGATCATGAGCTCTTTTCTCTAATGAGTTTCATTGCAGCATTAATTAAAGATTGCAAAGCATTAATTTCACATTTTGACACTTTTCTGGTTGTGCTGGGTTTGTTTTGCAGACCACATGCTTATTTATAATGAAATATTTTGCAGCGTTCATATTTGCATTGGAGGGAGTGCACTGGGCAGAACAATGTGAAAATGCAATTGCTTGTCAGATTCCAGCTGCAGATTCTCCAACCTTTTTTTTTTGGTAATAGGATTTTTCATTTGGGCGGAACTAAATAATGTGACAGCTGTGAGTCCTTAACCATGGAAATGCCTATTTATTTGCCTGTTGGAACAATTTCCATGACAGAAAGTGTTGAGAGCATGTGCTTGATTTTTAAGGACAGGTTTATGAAACATCGGTTATGAGATATATCAGTTTACATTTCATGGATGTTATCAAAATTTGAGGTGGCTGAAACTTTTCTCCATGTTGGTCTCTTAGAGAAGGTTTATAATTCAGAGTCCCCGAAGACAAAAAAGAAAACTGCTCATCTCTAAAATATAGAATTTGATTAATAACAATTTTCAAATTCCTTCCTTCCTTTTAAATATTTGTGCTTTGTAATGGAGAAGTTGCAATATAAGCTCTGAAACTAGGAATCTGGGGAGTGATGGGGGGGGTCAGTTTCTTAACAAACAGTTTGCTTTTATGATCATTTCTCTTAAGAAATCATTTTGACTGTTTGGTTTATTGTTTCCAAAAGGTACTTGTTTGAAAAGGAAAAAACTCCTTCTGGAGACTGCATGGTATTTAAAATGACACACTTTATTAAAGTCTCATTCAGAGATGGTTCGCATTACATGGACTAGAAACTTAAGCTACAGTTTGAGAAAGAAAGGAGCAGCCCTGACATGGAATAGAACACAGAAGGGCAAAGGACATTGGTCTGTCAGCTGCCTCCACTGCTATGTCAGATGAGCAATTCTGAACGATCCCAGAAGGGTGGTTTTGATGGAGCTCTGTGGGTAGGTCCGAGGGTCACCCCTAATTTGAAGATCACCCCCTACTACAGACAGGGTTGGTGTCATGGTTTCCCTGGTGAGTTATGTCTTTTTTAATGATTCAAAGAGTTGAATCTCCTACAGAACAGCAGACTTTCCTTGGAGTACACTATACCCCTCCTCGACCTTGTGCATGTGGCTTCCTTTGACCCTTACTGGGTGCATCCCCCAATTTAGTACCTAAGGATAATCTGCCCTATAGAATCCACCTGTTATATACTGTGTGTAGGTTCGATCTCAGCTGGACTGTCTGCATGCCAAGATTCTTAATCCCCTTCTTTTACAGCTTTTGTATTCCTGTAACAGTTGGTAGAATTCCCAGGGAATGAGATTGGGAATTAAGAGTCTTAGTTTCAAGAAGGCGAGTGAATGAACAGCTATTTGCTGCATGGCTTCCCTTCCTTACAGGCTCAAAGTTTAGGCATATGACCCCATACAGTTCCTGTCAACATCTTGCTAACCACACTTTATCTAGGACTTTGATTTAGACCAGAGGAGAGGGGGTGAAGTGGGTACTCATAAGTCTTCAAGTATGTATGAGAAGAGCTATTGTAGGCGTATTAGAAACTAGATGTTTGCTGTGTCCACAGTGGACAGTGCAAAAGGGAACAGATGGCAGATTAGCTGGTAAAAACTTAGATGATAAAGGGCTGGTCAGCCTCTAGAATAGCCAAGATGTATAGAGGTCATCTATCCTAATCCTTCTTCTACAGATGAGGAAACTGGGTCAGAGGCAGGTTGAGTGGTAAGTCCAGGCTCACAAAGCTAGTAAGGAGCATAGCTAGGTGTTGGATCAGTGTCTTCAGGCTTGTAGCTGGTTTTTCCTATATTCTCTACTCCCTGTCCTTGACCATTGCAAAGGTTGTGACTAGATACTCAAGTGCTCTACCCGGAAAAGCTGAGTGCTCTTCCTTTCTGTTTTTTCCCCCTTAAATTTAGAAGACGAAGTGAAGTGACTGTTTTCCCAGGGAGCTGCAAGCGTGCACATCCTGAAAGGACTAAAATATTTTTCTGGAAGTTTCTGTGAGCCAGAATATTTACTGAGAGTTTTGTTTTTTTGTTTTTTTTTTTTGAAGATACACATTTGTCCACATGTGTCATTTCTTCTGCCATACCATGCTTCATCTCTTCCCCCTAAAGTGGTTTCTAGGTCTGTTGGTTTTCTCTTCTGCTGTGGAATTGTGATGAGGCAGGGGCAGCCAGCACCATAGGGCACACCCCAGTTTCCCTAAATAGCAGACAGCAAGAATCCTCAGTCTCTAACATGTGGGAGCCCAGGGATCAGAGAGCTGCTCTTTCTGAAATGCAGATGAATTTAGAATGAAAGAGAAAACACAGTGTTTGGCATGCAGTAGTTGCTTAATAAATAATTATTAAAGAAATTCTTGCCTTGTAATCACAGAGCTGGAAGGGAACCTACAGGCAAATTCAGCTCAACATCTTCATATCATGGGACAAAGAAAGTGAAGACTAGACATGTTAAGTGGTTTGCTCAACTAGTCAGGGGCTGTGCTGGGGTTAGGAACATACCATTCTGTGTCTTGATATTATGTTAGGTTGAACCAAGAGAACTTGCCATTTCTATGGCTCAAGATGGTTATATATGTGGTTCAAGTTAATATATTTGAAGGATAGATACTGCATACATTCTTTTTTCAATAATAGCAGCAATAATAACCTTGGCCTTCTTCTCTAAACTAAGCAAGCATATGGTAATGCTGCTTAGTGTGAAGGTCAAAAATATTGGTTCTGAATCAGATGCTCCTGGTTTTACATCCTTGGTCTTTCTAAGCTGAAGTCTCCTCATCTATAAAATAGGAAAAATATTATGTGTACCACTCTTAAGATTGATTTAAAGCTTAAGGGAAAATAATTCTTTGAAGGGCTTAGCCTAGTGCCTGGTACATAGTAATCACTTAATAAGTATATGCTTTTATTCATTGTATTAATAAGGAAGAGAATAAAAGGCTTTGAAGAGTTATAACCTTTTGCACAGCATATTCATCTTTTGTGGAGTCTATGGGACATGCCACCCTGTGTTGTCCAATGTGGACTTATCTTCTCTTTGTATTTATCTATTTAATGTGGAATATTTTTTCTATCTAATGTCTTTCTGCTAGTTATAGGAATTATGCTAGGAATGATATTGTATCTATTTTTAAGACCCATGCTTTGACAAGTGTGCTATTGTGTCATGCCAGATAATAACAGTTAAAGTAAAACCAATATGTGTGGATATGCTGAATTAGACCAGAGCTCCATAAAGGGAGCGGACCTCTGCTGTCACAGTTATGGATGGTTCTAGCAGAGGCCAGGTATTGGGTCAGGACTCAAAATGCTGTTGATTGACCATCTGACTGAACTGAGTTACTTCTTTTCAATCCTGGACCCTGGAACCCTATTCAGTGTTTGTCCATCCTTGCCTCGTGGGTCAGCAAACATCTCTGCTGCCCGGGCTTGGAGACACCTATGTGTAAAGTATTTCTCAGAGAACCCCTCATGACCCAGTGACACATCCAGAGCAAATATGTTTTCAGACAGCTGCACACTCAGGGGAACATTTATCATCCTGTGGGTGAGTGCACGGAGGCACTCCCAGCCCCAAGAAGGAAGCAAGAGACTTACCCTGAAAACAAATACTTCCCCAGCAGAGAAAATAAACACAGGCCCTCCCCCCTTTCCATCAGTGCCACCAGCCCACCAGTCTCAGGGACCAGTAGGCTTTTGGGGTGTCTTTCCCCAGTGTCTATGCTGCCCTTGGACCACTGCATGAATCCATGGACAAGGCCAGACGAGGTGTGGGGAGAGGGCCCTGCGGTACACTGTCCTCACAGCTACAGTAAACATCCTTGTGAGCTGCCTCTTAAACCAGCCTCTTCCCGTTGACTTCATCCTCCCTCTCCACTTACTTTTTCCACATTACCTTTGCCATTGTAAATGGGAGCCAAGTTCGATCTTCAGAGAAAGGTGCTACATGAGTGCAACGGCTCATCTATTGAAAAGACGTAAACTTGCTCAGCACTGGTCACCATTTTGAACTATGAAGTGAGCATTAGTGCCTAGAAGTCTCTGTGGAAGGATAGAAACATTTAGTGAGCATCTGCTAGGCTGTTTACGTACACCATGTCTCATTCGCACAGCAACCTTGCAAAACTAAGTATTACGGCCCATTTTGCAAATGGGAAAGCTGAGGTTCAGAAATTGAACTGGCATAAGATCACACAGCAAACAATGAGTGCGGCTCACTGAAGCTCTGCCTGCGCTTGCTGCTCCCACAGGCTCGGGTGGAGAGCACCTGGGATCTCGCTGTAGCCCTACAAGGCAGGTGGGCGCAGCTATTACCTCCTGAAGGTGAGAAAATTTGAGCAAATGCATTGTGAATTTCCAGTTTATCCAGCTGTACACCTTCCTTCATTCATTTATGCATTTATTAAAAATACTTTTAATCAGCCTTACTTTAGGCTCAGCACTGTGTTGGGCATTGAGAAGGCATCAAAAAGGATCTAAGACATGGGCCCTATCTCAGGAGCATTCTTTCTGGATTAGAAAATATAGAAGTACTAACATCTTTGTCCTTAATGTAAGAACAGGAGCTAGATTATGTGAAGAGAACAATTGGTGTGTTGGGAGTTTAGAGGTGGGAAAGTTCTAAGTGGGTGGTTAGGAAAGATTTATGTGTTAACCACCTACACCCACATATACACCCCCCCCACACACACACACACACATACACACAAAGTCTCAACTTGGTGGTGCTCATGGTGGCAGAGGAAAGTTTACTTCAAGGTACTTATTTTTAATTAAACTTTTTATTTTGAGGTAATTCTAGCTTCTCATGCAATTGTAAGAAATAATACAGAGAGAGAGAGTTCTGTGTACCCTTTACCTATTTCCCTCAATGGTAACGTCTTGTACAACTGTAGTACAGTCATCAAAATCAGGATAGCTTCATGAATACAATTCCAATTTCCCCAATTTTACATGTACTCGTGTGTGTGCACATGTGTATATTAAGTTCTGTACAATTTTTTCACATATATCCACCACCATCATCAAGCTGCTAATTAGTCCCACCCCCACAAGGGCCTGTCCCATTTTTTTATAACCATATACATCTCCTCACCTCCCCTACCCCGCTATCCCTAACCCCTGGCAACTAGTCTTTCTCCATTATACAATATTACCATTTCAAGGATGTCACATAAATGGAACCATATAGTATATAAACCCCCTTTTGATTGCTTAGGAGTATCCCATGGTACAGATATACCAGAGTTTGTTCACCTGCTATTACAGGTGAAGCTGCTATGGACAGGATTTTTTTTTTTTTACCCTGTTTATGTGGCACAGTTGAGTCCAACCTTAGGCAGGGTGAGAAGTGGGAGTCACTGTCACTCCTTTCTTGGGAATATTTCATTCTATAGTTAGCACTCATTCAACAAGTGCTGTTTGAGCCAGGCGTAGCACTACGTGTGTTCTACTAAGAAATAGATGAATGAAAACGACCTTCGTTACTCTGTACTCCAGGGTGCACGGCTCTCCTTGTACAGAGCTTTGGAGAAATGCAAAACAGAAATCTATTCTGTGGGCCTCATTTAAGCTCCTGTGGACATTTAACAAACCTCAAGTGCTAAAATTGGGGGTTTTTACTTTCTTTAATTCTCTTGGATCAGTTCAGACTTTCTATGACTTTGTATTATGATTAAAATCTCATTTAAAATATTGCAAATATCAGTTGTATTGAATTATTTTGGAAACAGAAGAATGAAAGAAGTTTCTGCAGGCATTGTTTAAAGATCTGCATTTATTCCTAGGAAGATATTAGACATTTGCTGGGTAATGCCTGTTGAAGGCGAGAGATGAAATCTCACTTTTCCTTCTGTTTTTCACCCCCAACGGGGATTTATTTCGAGCTGCCTCCAAGCAAGGTGTATAGTTTGCTTGAGCTCATACCAAAGCACTGTCCTTTCCACTCCAGTATTTAGTAAGTGTTTTCTCATTTTAGTTTTGTTTAGAATTACGAAAACCTCTATCCTCAGGTGACTGAATTCCACAGAGTAGACCTCATTGGATTTGTACCTTTCAGCTTTGAAGGGGACACTTAAGTGCTTTTCACTTTAGCAGGGACCACACATTGCTGTGGTTTCAATGTGGAGTGAGTGTGGGACTTCTCTTCACTTAAATTGATTCCACCTTTTCTCCCCCTCCACTCCTTTCCTACCTACTTGGAGCCCTTTCTGATTGATTCAAATAAGAAGTAATGCCCCAACTAAATATTAATACCTGCAAATGTTGGTGTGTTGCAACAGGCCGAAGGCTGTGAGTAACCAGGGCTGATAGAAACTAGGTTATAAATCCAGAGGATGGAAACATTTTTTCCTTACCAGCTCTGTGGAATTGTGAGAAGAAATTAAAACTAAGATTTAAGATGATCTTCTTTGCATAATTCTTATTTTTTGGGTGAATGTTGAATGCTAATAATTCTCTATACTTCTGATGGACACAAATTTAATAAAATGAATGTGCAATGGAGTTAAGTCCCATGACGATATCATTTATTTCTCTTGTAGCTCAGCCTAAATAGTAGTGGCATTTGAAAGCCATTATTTTGGAGAATAATAATATAATTATGGACCCAGAATTTAAAGTGAAAAAGCATCGCAAGCTGACTAGTTCTCTGTGATCTCCTTGGGGTCTTCTACTTTTGTTTCTTCTTTTCTTCTTTTCTTGTATCTAAGATGAAAAAAAATAAATCAGAAAGGCAGAGAATATTATGTCTCTAGATAGGATTTTTTTCTTCACATCTCTGTGAATTTACTTACTCCTTTTCATAACACATTCATGAGGTTCACCACACTCTTTTTCCTCTTGGTGGCTTGGGCCTCTCTAAGGGAAGAATAAGGCTGAAGGAATTTGAGGCCTTCAGTGGTGAAGCGGGCCCTGGAGTCCACGCTCTGTTTTCAGACCGTGTGTAACTCCATCGCCAGCTTCCAAGTTTTACAAAGCTCGGTCTCGATTTATCTGAGTTCGTGGAACAATTTTCCTACAGAAAAGTTTCTTTTCTCCTCTGACTGGGTCAGCATTCTCCCTGAGTTTAAAAGAAAGATGGTTTTTTAATAGGTCAGTGGTTACCTGGGGGCAAGGGGGAAGGAGGCGGGAGAAGAGGGAGGGGGAGCCAAGTACATGGTGATGGAAAGAGAGCTGATACTGGGTGGGGAGCACGTAATGCAACACCCAGACGATATGTTATAGAATTGCACACCTGGAACCTGTGTAATTGTTAACCAATGCCACTCCAATAAGTCTAACAATGAAAAAAAAAAAGATGACTTTTTCGTTAACATTGTGAGGGTTGATTTTAGGACACTGTCTCCGGTCATAGCAAGAATTTTGCCCTGAGGCCTGTGGCGTGCGGCTCAGGCCTTCCGGGGCTTCCTCTCCTTGGGCTGCTTGGGGAAGTCCAGTCTGAGGATATCTGTGAGCAGCATCTGCCGGATGAGAAAATGAACCCAGCCAGAGAGTCTACAGACCAGAGGGAAAGGGGGCACGAAGAACCTAAGACTCATAAAGCTGTAATCCAGGCCACCCGGAGAATGACTCTGAGCTTTGTGACACGTCTGTGCAAGAAAGACGGGCGGTGTGGTGGTCAAGGGCGTGCGTGCTCGGGCTGGGGGCCTACGAGGGGTCCTGCGTGCCTCTTACTGGATACGTACGTAGTCTCTCTACGCCTATTTCATTATATGTAAAATGTTTTCCTTGACATGTTGTGACAAATTGAGTTAACGATTTAAAGTGCTTAAAGCAGTGCCTGGCAAATAGTAAGTGCTAATGTAAGCCTTTGATATTCTTATTGTTATGATTCGTAATAACTAAATTTGCCCAGTTTGCAATTTATTGTCCAGAATAAGGGATTTTTAATTCTGTTGTAAAATGTCCTACTCTTCGAAGGAGTCTGAGCACTATGGAAGGAATGACTGTCAACTTGTTCTTGCACAATTGGGGTGGCATTATTTTGGGCTTTGAGATACAATGACAAGTGTAGTCCTGAGTCTGACACCGTGGTCCTTTGTAGCCAAATTCTCCTGAATTTTGCTCTTTGAACCAGTCTGAATGTGAGCAAGGTCTAGAGAAGGTTCATCTTTCTTCAGTGCCTTAAGTTTGTGTATGAGGACAGTGAAGCCCTGAAAGGTGAAGTGACTTGCCCGACGTCACATAGCTGGGGCATGACTGTGCTAGGAGAAAACTTGACTGTGCTGATTCCCAGGACACACAGGTTTGCCACGCTCCTGGCCTCTCTCTGCAGGGTCACATACCTAATGAGTCTCCCTCATACAGCATGTCCTTAGGGGGTAGTATTTACTCATTGACCTTGGCTGATTAAAATTTTATAAAATGAACATTTAGCTTTTTCTGAACTCAAAGTTATGGTTAAGATTGTTTTACCCAAATATATTCAGCTTTCCATTATCGATTGACTATTTATTTGAGATGTATCTCTGTTAGGGAAAGAAAAAAGGACCTTTTTATGCACGTGACCTAACCCATGTGATTTTAGTTTTTGAAATGAAAACTTGAAATTCTGTTATCCTGGTTTGTAAAAAGTAATTGATATCTATAATACACACACATTTACACATATCTGTATATGACATAGTATTGAAGAAGACAGGCAGGGGTTATTCCACTTTCCTGAGCTCAGGTCCTCTGCTGTGAAATAGGAATGATAATGATATTTTCCTTCCAGTGTTGGACTGAGGATTTGGTGATACAGCTTGTGTATGTGTTCTAACATAATAGATCTTCATAGAAACAGCAGCAATATCCCCTTCCCAATACACAACAACATCTGAATCAAAATAAGCTTTGTTAAGACCTCCTTCTATGAGGGAGGGTGATTGATTTTACCCACCATGTGATCGCCAGAAACTTGGTTTTATAGTCACTCAGCAACCATCCTGCCTGGATTTCTGTACATAACAATAGGGTGAGGAGTTCTTGGGATTCCCTAAATTGGTTGCAAGTGACTGAGAACTAATATGTACAATAACTACATGTGTCCGTAGGTATATAACCTCTTCTGTATTTAGAATATATATATTCTATTATATATTATAAATAGAGTGTATTTGTGTCTGTCTTGTTCCTCCTCACTAAGCTTAGTCAGTATGAAGCACTTGCTCAGGGACAGGTCTTCACGTCCTCATTGGTGGATGTCTGTGGAGGGCTTTGCTGCCTTCTAATGAGCTTCTCAAGATTCCAGAAATGCTTAAAAGGTGCTGGAACTGGTTCTGCTCTCCAGCATGGGAGCCCTGTTTCTCTACTCACTGCGTTCGCTCTGCAAAAAGTACTGGGCTCTGGTGTGATGGCAGAGAAGGTTTAAATTTTGGTGAAAAGCGTCACTTTCAGCTTTAAGTCCAAACTCCAAATCCACTTCCTGGGTCCCTCCAATAGTCCCTGCCTTTACCCCATTACCACTGCTTGCCAGTTACTGGGGGTTAGGGACGAGAGGGGGTTGTTTAATAGCATCCTACTCTATATTGTGTGAATTATATCTGTGGATTTCATCTTAGAACCCCTCGTGAAATAGGTATTATTTGAAATATTACCTGACCAAAAAAAAAAAGAAAGAAAAATTGGAATCAGAATTCAGGAGAGTTGACTGAAGTCTCATAGGAAGAAGTAGAACTTGTAATTCTGCTAAGAGTAAACCTTAGAGCTCCTGGTACCTGAATGCCCTACCCCGGACAGGTCTGTGGTTTAACTTGAATCTGACTCTTTTTTTTTTTTTTGTCTGAGGTTTCCTCTCTCAAGGACCTTCAGTCTAATTCCACAGGGTCCTTGGTTTCCTGTTCTTTGGCATATATCCCATTCAGTCTGATATGCACAGCCTGGACCTGTCTCATTAAGCCCTTCTGTAACGAAGCTCTCTCATCACCTTGAAATCTTTCCCAGCCCTCCTCCTCCTCTCTCTTCCCACCTCAGGAGCAGGTCCAGGTTGCTCATTAATTATATTCTTGAGCCTTGGTAGTGATGAATGCAGCCTGGGAAGGCAGGTTTGCTCGGCAAGCATGTGATTAGTAACACCCACAGAGAAGAATCCTTTGAGAAGTCCAGGTAGCTCAGCTAGTCACAGCCTTGGTCGGGAGTGCCCGGGCCAGGGCACTTCACCCTAGCTCAGTGGAACGGATCCCTAACCATATTGGAGCCCTCACCCTGAGGCCCACTGTGCGTGCCAAGGGAAAAGGCTCAGGGCCATCCATCTCTGCTCCTGAGAAAGCTACTCAGAGCACATGCTGATTACCGATGGTGGCTAAAGGAGGTCCACTTCCATGGAAGACAATGTGTTTCTTTGTGTGTATAAATATAGACATCCTTTTGTTTTCTGCACTCCACCCTCTCTAAAGTAGTACTGTGCTGTCTTCTGCACTGAATTTAGTAAATACAGGGTGTGAATTGTCTGAACCTCGCCCCGTGTTCAAAGCTCCACTCAAGTCCGACCTCTTCCTGGGCCTTGCCGTTACCTCTTCACTTCGCCACTGATCAGACAATGAACACTTAACTACAGCCCTTCATCTGCAGTCCTTTCCCCCATTAGTAAATGTGTTCGCTCTCCAGCTGTGTGACCTCAGACAAGCCACTTGACCCTGCTGAACCTCAGATTTTACATCGACAAAAGAGGGATGATGATGACACTTATTCCTACCTGCCCTCCCGATCTCCCAGGGTTGTTATGGTACAGGGTAAACCCCCAACATTGCATGAATGGGAGCTGCTGTTACTGCTGTGAGCCCAAATCTCCTGGGTGGTAGGAACCAGGTCTCACTACTTAATAGCTGTATCCACAGTGCCTGCTTCAGTCCCAAACAGGGGACACTCTCAGTGAGAAAGGAAGGAAGGAGGGAGGGACAGAAGGAAGAGAAAGAAGGCTTTTGTCAGTTTTCATGTTCCATTTTCCTAATCATCATTCTCTCCTTATGAAAAAACATTTAGTGTCGAAAAGGGCATTTTGGCTCTGGTCCGCAGGGTGATTCCTTCCTCCACCCCAAACAGCCTTTCTCTGCATCTTTTTCTCTCTCAGCTAACTGGGTAGCTAGCTGGTGTTGGAGTTCATTTGGCCATTTGCATTTATGAGAAACAAATATGCAATTGGAAGATATCTGAGTGATTAGAGACCAAATGCCTCATTTTACAGGCGTGGTCACCAGAAATCGAGGGTTTCAGTCATTGGGAGCAGAGCAAGGACCAGAAGCCCATCTTTGGCCGCTCCTCCAGGCAGGGCCCGGGCTGACTGACCAAGAGTCAGTGATGGCTTTTGCTTGCTTTTGGAGGGTGCATTAAGGGCTCATTGATATGCTCAAGCTCCTTCCCAGGTCACTGCAAGGATTTGTGCTGTTCACGAGGGTTTAGGAAAAATAGACTTGCTGACACTGCAGCATCGTGCCCCCCTCCTGCCCTCCATGCTTCAGGACTTGGTTCATACATGCTGGTACACGGGGGTCACATCGAGAGTAAACGCCCCCTTGTAATGGGTTGCATCACACATCAAGCTTCACAACATTTGTAATGCAAAGCCCAGTGTTTGGGGAGTGGGAAGGTTGCGGGGGGGAACACCAGCTCCTCTTTGTACCTTTGAGTCCCTTCACAGGGCACTTGCGTGCCTGGCCACCTTGTTCAGAGCTCTTCCTCGTATGTTGGACCCAACTTTGGGGCTACGTGGATCTGGGTTCAAATCCCAACTCTGTAGCTTAGAGGAGATAGGGGTTTAGGGAAGTCCCTTCTCCTCCATGAGCTTCCGTTTCCCTTCACCTGTAGACCACAGATGGCACCGCCGACTTGGCTGCTTCGCCTTGTGTGGACATAGTGTGTGCAGAGCTGGCAGACGGTGTTGGAGGGCGTTAATGCCTGTTTCTTCTCCAACTCTTCCTTCAAGCCCAGGGGCTACTTGTTAATTAATTAACTTAGTTTTTTGTTTTATCTCCTATAAGACATTCACATGTCTTTAAATATTATTAGTAGTTAATAAGGCATTTTGTTTTTCTGTACAAGGTCACGTTCTTTCCAGGGCTTGGCTGAGAATTTTCAGAAAATTCAGCATATAATTTAATTTATCCCTTTTGGAGATTTTTCTTCCTCTTGGTAAAAAAAAAAATCCCCAAACCCCCTGATTTGGACATCATTTCCAAATTTGAATCTCCTTTTTAAAAAACTGTGGTTCAGTTGGTTTAAAGAGAGGTTTCTTCAGGGACAAATTGTATGTTTTTCAACTCCATAGGATTATGTCACAATTCCAAACAGCTATTTATATTTTTTCCTAATAAGGCAAAGGCTTGGAGATTGTTTTCTTTCTCAATTTTTCTCAATAGAGAAGACATTCCTTTAGAACGTGAATTAATTTCTGACCTTTTGGAATAACACTCCAAAGGGCAGTGGTCCTCTGGTGGAACTGGGCACAGGGTCAGCAAACACTGAGCGGCCCGGGGTGTGGTGCTGGGAGTACAGAGATGCATGGTGTCTCTACCTTCAGGGGGCACCCAGGCTTCTGGGGGCACAGGTAAATAAACAGTTGGTACATAATGCAGAATCCTGTGAGACCACAGAGGAGAAGCCTCTAACCCAACTTGTGAGGAAGAGGCTAGACTCTCCTTCCCAGAGGAGGGGACGCCTGGCCTGCACCTTGAAAACTGAGTAGGAATTTGAGGAACTATGAAAGAGCATGGCAGGCAGAGGAAGCCGCACGTTCTAAAGGCGCAGAGGCGTCAGGTAAATTTATGGAACCTTGGGGTATGGTGTAGGGGAACGTGCAGAGGAAGGCGGAGGGCAGTGAGGGAGTTTTGTGCTGAAGGCAATGAGGAGCCATTGAATGGATCTCCTAGGGAGTCTTATACCAGGAGAAGACCTTAGATGTCAGAGTCCAGCACTTTATTTTGGGGATTTGGAACCTGAGGCCTAGGAAAGGGAAGTGACTTCCTTACGGCCACACAGATAGTTAATGGCCGATAGTGTCTGTCTTTCTACAGACCCAGTGGTGCCTGGGGAGTAGGACAGGGGGAACCCTCACAGTGACATTTCAATGTTGACCTTGTGAAGGCAAATTCTCATAGGAACATTTGGCCAAGGGTTTATCATGGGGACTGCATGGTTTGGGCTAATGACCCCAGCGTGCCTTTGTGCATATTATTTCCTTTAAAGGAAAGGTCCTGACTAGCTAGAAATGCTCTTCAGCTATTTTTAGGCTGTGTGGTAGGGGGAATTAGTGGAATTCCTAAGGTCAGCTCCAGCTGTTTTTCTCCAAAGGACCAGCTGAATTTTTCATGAGATTTGCTCATTAGGGCCTTTCCCCTTCTGGGAGGCATTGTACTGGGAAGTAAGTAGGGAGTCTAGAATTTGGGGGAAAATGAACTGAGATTGGGATGGTTGCTGCCCATTTTAATGTTAAATGCTAAGTAACGTTACGTGTTGCCTTAGATGTGATTGGTCGTTTCTCAACACCTTCTCATAGTGAATGTCCTTCTATGTTACAACTCCTACCTTGAATGATGGTTGGATTTTGAAGATTTAGGATGTCATATATGCAGAGTCTGGCATGATGCCTGGGCACAGGTGGTGCTGAGTAATTACACGGTAGCTACACTGAATGGCACCTTCCGTTCAGGAATATCACCTCAAAACACTTTACTGGTAGCAAGTCAGATGTTCCCCAAGACTCCTGCGAGAAGAGCTGGACTGTGATTACTCGGCATCTACAATCACAACCCTGTTCTCTACTGTGTCTCAGGGATTGCATGCATGAAGGCAGGCAAAGTGAAAGCACTCTTCATTTCTTCTGGAATATGCTATGAACCCTTCCTTCCTCTTATGTAGTCTATGGATGTCTGCTTGGAGTGCATGCTATGCTAATGGAAAATATACTGGTATGTCATTTCGCAGTTTACAAAATGCCTTTCCTGACATGCTCTCACTGGTCCGCAAGGGAGGTGGTCAGTGGTCAGTCACAGTTTTAGAAATGAGGAAACCGAGGCTCAGGTAAATGCTATGTTTGTGGTCATTAAGTATAGGCGACTAGATGTTCAAACCAGATCTTATGACTTTAAATCTCATGACGATGCCAGCTATAATAGTTTGAGGAAAGAGCCAAGATTTTGCTCTCTCTAGCATAAAAGTGTTTTGAGGAATGCCTTTCAAGGAAGATAATTCTGCTTCATGCCCAACCGAGGAATGAGGCGGAATCTCCTGCATGGGATTTCTAACATGGTGGAGTAAGAGGGAACTTTGTCCCACTAGCTCAGAACAACAGCTGTTTTCTGAGCTGGAATTCAACAACATCAAAATAACCATCTATAACTTATAGTAATGAAAATAATATTCACTTGTCGGTTAGGATGAATAGTAGTATTGAGGCATTCACTACAGAGAAGGAGACTTGGCGAAGTTTCCATCTTAAGAATTCTAACACGGGTGATCAGAAGAGCTGGTCATTTCTCCCCTTTTCTCTGAAATGGAGATAAGTGAGGCCATCCTTCCTATACACAGGAAAGAAAGCTAAGAGATGCTCCCAATACTTAAGTGACTTATTCAATAGTTAAAAGTTTCTTTTTCTCTACTACGAGTAAATGCAAGGTGCTGTGTGGTTACAAAAATGAAGTAGACATAAACCCTTCCCTTAAAGAGTCTGGAAGTGGGGATTTGAGGTATATATCAGTTAGTATAATCTTATGTAAGTATTGTCACTATTGTTATTATTGAACCCTTATTGTGTTGAGCACCTATATATGAGCTTTAATCTTCTCAACAATCCAGTAAGATAGGTATGAGAAGCCTGAGGCTCAGAGCAACTAAGTGACTTGTACAAGAGGGCCACCACTGTACCCTCTCCAACTCTGGAGCCTGTGTCCTTTCCTACTTCAGATGAGAGGTATAAGACAGGTGCTATGAGGGCTCACTGAAGGAAGTAGTTATTGCCAGCTTGTGCAAGGGATATTTGTGAGGGGAAAAGGGGACCCCAGGAGCAGCTTCATGAATGACGTATCATCTAAGCTGGGATTTGAGTGGTGGCTGAGGTTTGGACGTGTGCAGATATAAGGGGAAGACATTCTAGGTGGAGAGAACCGTAAGAACAAAATTCTGGCAATGATAGCGCCATTGCCAGAGGTGACATTGAGTGGTTTGGCTGGAGTTCACAGGGTAGGCAGGATGAGGAGGAAGCCCGGCGTCAGGAGGATGTCAATACTAGGATAAGGAATTTGGACTCACTCTACCATTAGGGAAGAACTAGGGAAGGTTTTTAAGTCAATGTATGGCATAATCAAAGTGGGGCTTTGGGATGTGAATCTAGCTGGACTGTGGACAGTGGACAGAAGTGAGAGAGAATCTGGAATGAGAGAAGCCGTGTTCAGAGGCAATTACTGAGTGAGTGGTAGAAAAAGGAGAGAAAGAAGTGAATTGGAGGAGATTGCAGAAGTGCAGTCAACTGAATCTGGCAACCTTGGCTACAGGGCAAGGAGAGAGGTGTCCACCTGGGGGTTGCTCTTGAGGGCGTATTTAGTCAACAGAGTTCTGGGCGGCAAGCTGGTGACTCAGAGATGAGTAAGGCACATTATCTGTCCTCAGACTGTGTATTGGTTTTCTATTACGGCTGTAACGGATGACCACAAACTTGGGGGCTTGAAACAGCACACATTTATTATCTTACATTTCTGGAGATCAGAAGTCTGAAATGGGTCTTACAGAACAGAATCAAGGAATTGTCAGAAGTGAGTTCCTGCTGGCGGCCCTGGGGGAGAAGCTGTCTGCTTGCCTTTCCTACTAGTAGAGGCTGCTTGCATTCCTTCCTCCATTTCCACGGATTCCGTTCTGTCCTTCTGACCATCCGGATTCCTTCTTATAAGGACTTTGTGATTACACTGGATAATGTCAGCATCTTGGGGGGACCTTTATTCCGCCTACCGCCAAGTTAACAAATACTGTACACCTATGGAAGATAACTTGTCAAACGTTTTTGTCCCACTCTTGTAGCCTTTCTTGGCTTTTCTTCTATGTTGTTGAGTTATCTTGCTCCGCCCTCCCCCTCAAGCTTCTTTTTCTTTCCTTTATTCAGTAAATGAGGCACTGGCTGTGTGCCAGGCACCGTGATGGGTGCTGGGAACACAGGGAGGCCAAGATGCCTCTCTGCCCACCACAAAAAGGAGCAGAATTGGATGAGGGCTGTTAATGCGGAGCTAGAGACCAAGACGTCAGACTCTTCACTTTTGATGTTCTAAAGCTGAGGTCCAGGCCTAACATGGGAAGATTTAGAAGAATGCTTTGTAATTTAAAAATGAGACCCTCCCACCCAACCTCTCTACTTCCAATTCCCTATCCCCACATTTAGAAGTTTTTATCTCCTCAAAGGCCTAGGTATGGGGGATGGAGAGGTATGTGTAGAAACCAGGAATCTGACTCCTTAAGACGAGGTGGGAGGTTAGAAGATAGAAGATAATCTAAAGAGGAAAATAGGAAAAGCAGCAACAGTAACACTCTACCCTCAAGGCATCCTGGGAGAGTGAGTGGGTTAGTGAAACGGTAGAGATTCACTGTCACCGTGGAGCACTTACTGTGTCTCACACCATTTTCCTTACAGCCTAATCTCATCTCCACAGTAAGCCTGTAAACTAGGTCTTGCTGCCCACATGGCACAGACCAGGAAACAAAAACAGTCATTAGGGGAACTGCCAAAGAACTAAAAGATGAACAATCCCCTTCTAATCCTCCTTTGACTTCAAAACAGTTGTGTTCTGCTCTATCACAACAGTCTCTTGTGTCAGGAGTACAGTGCATGGGCGTCATAGACAATATTCACCTGCATCAGTTTTAAAATAAATGTCTCCTAGGGGGGAGAGGAGCAAGGAAGACCTTGCACGTGGCAGGAACTTGATGTATCTTTGATGGGATCCTTAACGGCCTGGCCAGAGGGATTTGAACATGTCTGGGATAAGAGTGAGACCAGGGCACAAGAGCTATGGCGACAAGGTCATGCAAGTGCTGACGCTATACAGGTAGCACCCTGAGAGTGCATGCCTCCTTAAATGCTGTGCCCGAGTTGTGTCACTTCTAAGGAGGACTCACTTTCAGGGTGTCGCAGGTACGGGGTGCTGTGCTCACACATCTTGCCTTCTAGTTGGTGCCCTGGCACCTTGCTTGCCTCACCCCCTAGGTCCTGGATTTGAGCAGAGGCCAGAAAGAGGAGAAGACCAGTTAGTCCAGTGGTCTCCATGCTGGCTGCACATTACAATCTCCTGGACTTACTTAAAAAAATATGCCAGGGAGGGTCTGACCCCAGAGCAGTTAAATCAGAATCGCTGGTGTGTGTGTGTGTGTGTGTGTGTGTGTGTGTGTGTGTGTATTGGAGGGTGAAGAGACCTGGGCATGGGTAGTTTCTTAAAAAGCTTTTCAGGTGATGCCAGTGTAGTCAGGTGTGGGAAATCCTGACTTAGTACATTTGTTTGTTTGTTTTTCCTTTTTATTGTTAAACTTATTGGAGTGACATTGATTAGTAAAAATTACATAGGTCCCAGGTGTATGATTCTACAATACATCGTCTATGTGTTGCATTATGTGTTCCTCAACCAGAGTCAGTTCTCCTTCCATCACTATGTATTTGAGACCCCATCCCTTCTCTCCTGTCCCCTACCCCCTTACCCTCAGCTAACCACTGAGAGTTACACATTTGGAGGGAGTCTCTCATTCCCAGGCTGGATAAGAATGTACAAGATTGCATCAGAAGTGAGACATTATGTAGTCTTTTTTAAAAGTTGTTTAAGGACAATTATGTATCATGCTTTAATTAGTTTAGAGTACATGTAGGGAAGATAAAGTTGAAATACTAATTTTAAGCTGTATCATAAATGGGCTTTTTTGTTTTTATATTTTTATTTTTTATTATTTTTACTAGTTTCAGCTGTACAAAGCAACATCATGATTAGTCACTTATATACCTTATAAGGTAATAACCCAAACAAGTCTACTAGTCATCTGACATCTTACATAGTTATTATAATACCATTGACTAGACTCCCTTATGCTGTACTTTACATCCCATGACTATATACTGGGGTGCCAAAAATATGTATACACATTTTAAACAATGTTATCTATGTATTACTTCTCAAAGTTGAATTGAATTATGGTAGCAATGAATGGTATGACGTTCACTCAAAAGATGGCATTAATCACATGAATGCTAGTGTCACCATGCGACAGGCAGGATGGTCAAAGACAATGGAGGAAGCACAGTTGTTCAAGGAGCACAAGTCTATTTTGAAGTGGTACTCGAAATTCGAGAATGTTGTTTGAGTCCCTCATGTCATCCTGACTTAACACCCCTTGACTTCTACCTATGGGGACCTTACAGGATGTGGTGTGCTGTAGAAAACCGGCTACACTGGTGGTACTTTGGGAAGAAATGGAACAGGCATGTGCAGAGATACAAGTGGACACTTTGTTCAATGTTGCCCAAGCAGTAGTTCGCCGTAATGGGAAGTGTCTGGACCCTGATGGTAACCATTTTGAGCGCCTCTTGTAATTGCAGAACGTGACCTGTATTCATCTTTTGTTATTGATACATATTGAGTATTACAATAATAATATAGTTTTTTCCTTTCTTAAAATGTGTATACATATTTTTGGCACCCTCTGTATGTTTAATTTATAGTAATATTCACTATTATTTTATATTCGTTTCAGGAGTATAGTGCAGTGGTTAGGCATTGCTATAGTTCATGCGGGGATCCCCCGATAAGTCTAGTACCCATCTGGCACCATACATAGTTCTTACAACATTATTGACTATATTCCCCATACCGTATTTCACATCTTTGACTATTTTGCAATAACTAATTTGTACTTTCTAATCCCTTCATGCTTCTCACTCATCTCCCCAACCCCACTCCCATCTAGCAACCATCAGTTTGTTTATTCTGTTCTTTAGCTTCCACTTATAAGTGATATCATATGGTATTTGTCCTCAGTCTCTTATTTCACTGACCCCAGAGCAATTAAATCAGAATCACTGTGGGGAGGTGGAGGGGTGAAGAGACCTGGGCATGGATATTTTTTTAAAAAAGCTTTTCAGGTGATACTAATATAGTCAGGTTGAAGAAACCCCGAGTTAGTGCATTTGGAGAGAGTCACTCCCAGGCTGGATAGGAATGTACATGAATGCATCAGAAGTGAGACTTTACATAGTCTTTTTAAAGTCAGAGTTGGTGATTGCTATGGTTCGGTTAACTTTAGTATCTAGGTTGAACTCCAGCCTGGTTAATAAGCCACCTGGTTCCTCCACTCCCTCTGAATTTGAAACCTAGAAAATAATTAAATGTAGGATTAATGTCTAATGCCTGCTGTTGTCAGTGTGCTGGTTTCAGGGGTACTGTGAAATGCAGCCCAATCCATTTATTAGCCCACTTGCCAATCCTCATTTAGGTTGAAATTGTGTCTGTCCTGAAAGAGAGAGGCCGTCTCCTCCAGGTGTCCCAGCTCTCACATGAGGTAGCTGTGTGACCGTGAGCAATTGATGTAACCTCTCTGAGTCTCAGCTTACTCATCTGCACAAAGAACTAGTTACCACTCTGATTCAGCTGTTACATCAGTTGTGATTTGCTTTTGTAATAGCTGGAAAACAATTGATATGCAAATGAACGTGCTTAACTTTACAAATATGATACTATACTCTTCAGCCCAGTACTATATTCCTCTGCCATTTCCGACCTATGGGGATCCTTTGTAACTGTGGTTCCCAAACCGGGTCACACAGCCTTATCATGTGGGAAATGAGCTTTGCAGAAATCCAGGGACATTATCATTCTGTGTGAATATGAGATTAAGGGGTAGGGGAACTTGTCACATATAAGTAGTCTTTCCTCATTCTTAGTTTGCGATCACCAAGTCAGTCTGTGGGAAATATTAGCTGTTGAGGGTTTGAATGGAAGTAGAAAAAGGGCTCTTGCCTTTGGAGGAAGCCTCACACATTTCTATGTAAGCATATAACAAAACTTTCTGACTGAGTTTAAACATATACAGTAGGTTCTTTTAGTAATGGTGTAGCTTCTGGTCCCAGGCATCTCTGCCATTGTCGGAGGCGAACGGGCTGTGTACACAGCTGCATGCTGACACAGGTGCCTTTTGTCCTCTATCCCAGGCTTGTCCTTTTTCCCATGTCTGTTCATAAAACACACCCGGATGGCGCCATCATTTTCCTACTTCGAACGAGTTGTGTACAGCAGCGCACGCTGCCCGGAGGAAATGACAAAGAGGACAGACGGTGCAGAGGGAGGAACACCAGGGTGACAAGTCGGGGCTGGGAATCAGGGAACCCGGGTCCTACTCTCATCTAGCTGTGTGACCTCTCTGAGAATAAGGGGGTGGTGATGCAGTGAAGATTAAAACTGCTAGCTTTATTTATTTTATTATTGTTATGTTTTGTGGAGGGGAGGTAGTTTCCTGGCTGGGAATCGAACCCAGGCCGCAGCCCAGCCACTACACCACCAGGGACCCCCTAAAACTGCTGATTTAGCATCTGGCAGCCCTGGGTTGAAGTCACGTGCTGGTTTCCGTACCAGGGTTGTCTGCCCCATGTGGAGAGTACCTGGCTCCCTGGTGGGACTCCCAGAGGGACTCGCTGAGGGCATACGTGTGCAGCGCTTACGTCAGTTTGGAGAAAAATGACCAAGGTCACGAGAGGCTTAGAAAGCGTCACGTGAGGACCAGCTGAAGGAGGGAGGCAGTTCGTCTGCCCATCAGTAGCGGGGACCCGGGAGAACACCAAGGCTGTTGCATGAAAGGGAGAATGAGCCGAGGTTGGAGGCACAAATGGGAGGTGACAGGTAGAAATGACAGGCAGGTTCAGCCAAGTGCAAACTACGCCTGAGAACTGGAGTGGCACAACAGGGGAATCAGCAGCTTTGGGCATGGGTGCCTTGGCAGTGTGGCCTGCTGGTTTGGGGACCACCAGTTTGGTACGCTGTGCGGAGCTCTTTCCCAGGGAGGGAGGGGAGAGGAGGTTCTCTGATTGTGCTGCTCCCGTTTCTTCTTAGACTTCTCCTGAACCAGCCGTAGGTTATGCCGTCTGCCCTTTGAAGCCGAGGAAGTTTCCGAAGCATTGAGTTTTCTGTGTCACGGTTTGGCACTCCTGGTGATAAGCCTCTTAATTGATCAGGCCCGTTTTTGTCCAGCACCATTCTCCCTAACCCCGCCCCGGCCCAGGCCCCTTCGCTCCTGCTCTCCTTCTGCCTCCCAGAGTTTTCTTTCAAGCCTTGGTTCTTGGCGTCATGGGACTGTCAGAACAATTCGCCGTTCTTCTGAAGACCTCATCATGTGAGAGTCACTACTTCCTCCCGTTTTCCTCCCCTTCCTTGGGGTCTGCAGGCTTTGGTACAGCAACCACCATCTGGCAAAGGAGAAGTTGCCATCTGGGGCCCTCCTTGGGGCAGAGCAAGCTGGGGAGCAAATGCTATTGTTAATGTTTGTATTGTAATGTATTGGTAATGCTATTGTTTGGTCAGGCAGAATGGTTGGGATTACAGCTACAAGCCTAGCTCCTCCCTTTGCTGCCATGAGAAGCAAGTCCCAACTGTTTGGGGCCTTGGCTTCTCCAGCTTAATTAACTTTTGGACAGCTGACAAGGAGACGAGTATTGGCTTTTATAGATGCGGCACAGCAGGGCTGACACATGGAAAATCTGAGTTGAGCACAGCCTGCCTTTGGGATCCTCACGTCTCCTTTTTGCGGGGCTGCTCCTACTTCTGCTCGTTCCTTATTTGTTTTTGACAGTGTCCTGCGTTCTCACCAGAGCTTCACAATCATCTTCATAAGGAAGGGAAAGTAGGAGTGAATATACCCATCATAGAGGGGAGAAAACTGAGACCTGGAGAAGTCACGCGATTTATTTGAAGCACACGTTCACTCGCAGGACCTGGAGCTGGAACTCAGTGAAAAATACAGACCCGATTTTTCAATAATGAGCACTAGTGCCAGGTTCATATTAAGGAGGAGTACAAGGTCACTCCCCTTCTACCTGTGTTCATGCATTGAATACTTGAGTTCCTAGTACACACAAGGCACAGTGACAGGTTCTGGGGATACAAAGCTCTCAGAGGCCCAGGCCTTGCTCCTAAACTAGTGAGGGACAAACCTGAGTAGATAGGTATTTGAGGCAGAATGATGAATATCCTTACCGGAAGTCAGGTGCTAATGGAGCACACTGGGGTGACACTAACCCGGGCATGAGAGGTTAAGGAAAGCTTCTGTACAATAAGAGACATCTAACTTGAGATTCAAGAGGTATTAGCTCAGGAAAGGGTGTATCGGGAGGAAGGGACAGCATGTGCAGAGACCTGAAGGCAAAGGAACTGAAGTTTAGGCCAGGACCTAAGGAGAGGAGGTTGGAGGAGAACGCTGGCACTAGTCCACGAGGAGTCCTGCAGGCCACAGCAAGGACACTGGGCATTGGCCGACGGGCACTAGCAAGCTGGAATATGGCTTTATCGGGTCTGAGGTTTTGCAGAATCACTCAGCAACATGTGGAGGATGAGTGGAAGGGGGGGCTGAACCTAAGGAGAACTCGTTGCTCATGCAGAAGCTACCCCTTCTATGAACAAACACGTCAGGAATTCCTGTGGCCAAAATTCATCCCTCCCTGTTTTTGCACTGAGGTCACTTCCATCCTGACCAGCAGTGGTGGATCAGCGATTCTTTTAGGCTTCAGCAGGGACTGAGGGTCTACAGCCAGACTGAAGAGCTTTGTTCTGCTCCCCAGTTGGGGGAATCTGTGCGGAGGGGAGAATGAAATGAAATGTCAGCATCAGGATGGTGGAATCTGACAAAGCCACAAGCAAATGCCGGCCCCACCACGTACAGGCTTGGTGGCAGACCCCTCCCTGAGCCATCCCCTCCTCATTTGAAAAACACAGATAATACAAGGTCTCCCTCAGACCTTTGTGAAGAACCTGTATGATGATACCCGTAGAGCGCCAGGCGTGTTGGAGGTGCCCGGAAAATACTATCTATTCCCCTGTTTTGTTTTGTTTTTCCTGCCTTTCCTACTGCTGCTCTATCTCAGAGTGAAAACCAGAAATCTTCAGGCCCTTGCAAAGATGGGCATGGTCTGATCCTTCTCCTTCCTGACCCGCTCTGTCCTGTTCTTTTCCTGGCACACGCCGGCCTCCTGGATGGTTCTTGAACACGCCGGGCGCACCCCACCTTGGGACCCTCCAATACCCGTGTGGCTGGTCTCCTCAGCTGTCGTCTTTTCCGGGGGGAGTGGCCCGAAACACTCTTTAAAACTCCAGTTCCTCCTGCCGCCTCCTCACAAGTACTCCCTTTCCTTCCCGGCCTTGTTTTCCTCCATAGCTCTTTTCACCTTCCGACAAGTTACCTAGTCTAATTATTTAGTTTTATTTCTTCTTTTATTTCTTATTTAGTTTGATCATTGTCTCCTCCAACTGGCCGGTAAGGTCCACAAGGACAGGACATTTTCTGTCGTATTTACTGCCGTATCCTCAGTGCTTAGAACAGTGCCAGGGACTTAACAGGCTCTCCATAAATGAATGAGTGAATGAATGAGACATTTGATTTTCTCCCATGATCGATAACACCCAGAATATTGGGAATTGGGGGAGCACCTGGTATTGAAGAATCTTGATTGCCATCTGAGGGCTCCCCTGCCACTAGGTAGTGACTCCTGGTCATTCAAGTAGGAGTCAAAGATTGCAGTCCTTCACTCTTTTGTCTGCAAGATGAGGATGTCCTTATCCTCACTAATAGCTGAGTTTTAGGAAAAAGTTTTAACTTCAGAAGCTTTTATATGGAAGCACCAGCTAGCTTGTAGTTCTACCTGAAGGTGTAAAACCAGCATTTCCCTCTTAGCAACCGTGCCAGTTACCTCTGCTGGACAACTTAGTGGTTTCTCTCTTTTGGTCTCTTCCTGCCCTCCATTCATTGAACTTAAAAGCCATCTCCCATGGACCCAAATGGCAGTGTAAGTCCTCATCAGGACACGGCTCCCAGAATGTGGCCTGAATCCATTTCCTTGCCAGCCCTTGAGCTCTAAGGAAGTTACTGTGCATGAAAGAACTGAGGAAGCTGTCCTCTGGGGAGGTTGTACATTTGTGTTAGGTCCATTCATTCATTTACTCAGTCACTTACTTATTCATGTTCAGAGAGGCACAGTCCAACGGGAGAGACTGAAGGCAGACAAACAATCACAGCAGTGGATGCATATAGACAGAGGAGCAAGTTTTAGTGTTAGTCAAGTCCCTGCCCCAAGTGCACTGTATGACAGCCCCAAACCTTAGTGGCGTACAACAACAGATATTTATTTTTTGCTTTCACATCTCTACAGCTCAGCTGGGGTGGCCCTGCTTCAGGGCAGTCAGGTTCTGGTCTGTCCTTGTATCTCTCTTTCTGGGACCCAGGCTGAAGAGGCCGTGGCTACGTGGGGCACATGGCAGGGGCACCAGAAGCCAAGCCAGACACACGAACACATCTACAACCTATGCTTACCTCGCATTTGTAGCATTCCATCAGTCAGAGACAGTTACAGGCCAAGCCCAACATCAGGAAGATAGAGAGGAATACTCTGCTTACTCCTGTGGCAATATGGTCGTATAGTTCTGTTTTGGGGAGGGAGTGAATGGTTAGGGGCAATAAGCGAATCGACTACAGCATCTAACTCGGGCTGTGGAAGTTAGGGAAGGCGTCCTGGAGGCGGAGGTGTGCATCTTGAAGGATGAGTTTTCTAGATGAGCGAGCAAACAGTAACTGTGCGAGTGCATGCAAATTTTTAAAAGAGAATGAAGTATTGTCTTAATATTTGTTTGAGTCGTCTCTGTAGTCATCGTGCAAAAAGCTATAGGAAGAGAAAACGAGGGTCATCAGAATACCTGTCCATTAAGGCCAAACTTCATGGAGGTGATAAGAAACATAATTCCAACAAGACAAGGAAAATCGATACCCAAGTTCACTCTTACTTGGCTGGCTGGCTAGAATAAGGGTGTGAACTCAGAGAGGAAGCCAGAATGTATGTTCTGTAGCTACTTCTGGTCAGGTTGCAAAGTGTGTTGTTTCATGCTCATGATTTCATTTCATCCTTGCAACCTGTGAGGGATGTCCTGTCAAGTCAGTACAAACGAGAAACTGAGCGTCAGAGCGGGAGGGGACTTGCCTAATGGTTCACAGCTAGCAAGTGGTGGAGGGAGTACTTCCTAGTACTTCTGTGTTGCCCCAACAAGAATTTGTTCATAAAAATTACCCATTAGTATACACACTCCATTTTATTCTTAAGTGGGGTTGCTTTAAAGTGTTTTAACCACCTGGTTTTTAGTGTCTGCTACATACACAGTGCTGTGCTTGTTAACCCTTTGGGTGCGGCTGTCGACCGAAGTGAACTGCAGCGGCTGGGTGCCCCTGCATGTTTTCTGCAAATTTTATTTGTTGTTTAGTTGTTTTAGGTTCATTTATAGGATAGTTAGGAAAAAACTAACATAAACTGCAACTATAATTGGTCCCTTGCGAAATTCGTATTTTGGCCCAAATTTTGCACAAAATATTCAGCACTGGGATGAGAGGGAAAAATTTTTTCAGCACCAAAAGAGTTAAAAGGGCTCCAGTTCTGGAGTTGATGATTCCCGAAGTCCCCATCTGGCTCTGGCATTCCTCCCACCTCACCCTCTTCTCATTGCACATGGGTTTAAGATGGCTCAGAGAAAACTGGATTCTTGCCCATTATCCTACTTAAAACTGCTCACTTTGGGTGGTGGGTGTTTGGAAATTCTTCCTCTTTCTTTCCCCCAGTATATATGCACATACCAGTAAGTGTCCTTTCTCCTCAGAAATGAAGGGCGACAAGCTTGATGAGTTGCTCCAGGCCTAGCGAAGGTTACAGGTGAGACTGGGTGAAGAATATCAATTCCCACCATTGTGCAAACTACTTCTACCTGATACAGCTCTCCTGTCATTAGGGAGCACAGACATACCCCAGGGGAACATTCCTGCTCATGAAGAAGTGAGTGTTTGTGAATTTTTATTCTCAGTTTCTGATCCATAATCACTTGACAACTAGAATCCTTTCTCCCCAGTCTCACTGATGGTTACTGATATTTTTTAGCCTGGTATCCCATGAGGTTGCAGAGCAAGACAGAACCAGATCCTTCTTGCACTGGTCCCTTTCCTCAGTGGATCATTACACACTGACATGTGCTTTTGTGTGCTGTCCTTCTCGGTGGTCTGGAATCAACGTGAAGCACCGTTTCATGACCCACGTGCCGTTTGCTGAGGAAGCTGGCAGACTGGTTTCCCTGATCTCAGAGACCATCTCCCATGGCCATTCCCCCCGCCCAGGCATGTTTTAAATCTGGGAATAAGGAGCAATGTTTATAGGAACTGCCTCTCACTATCTGCTGTTTACCGTCTCATGATTTCCCAGGTAGGTGATGCCCAGATGCTGCGGACTCTCAGGGAGTCGATGACGAGGACAGAAGGAAAATAAACTGTACCTGAGACTGGTCTGGAGAGAGAGCGTGAGTAGAAACGCCACTGTAGAAGTGACCTGTCCGGCAAGGAATGCAGCTTCCTTCTGAGAGCCTCTCCTCGACGTTGTCCCAGAGACCCCTACTGCCTCACGGGAAAGGGCACCTAGGATTTTGCAGTTGGCCACCTAAACCTCTTGCGGAGCCCAAACAAGACTATTGCTGGAGAGCTGAACAAGTACTGTTTCATTTCATTTTCACATCTTCTAATCATCCAGGCTACAGTCAGAGTTGTTCAGCTGTCAGAACTGTAACCCGATTGGTTACTGTTATTGCTGTGGACGCCTTTCGAAATGATCGACTTAAGCTTCCTTACAGAGGAGGAGCAAGAGGCCATCATGAAGGTTCTGCAGCGGGATGCTGCCCTGAAGAGGGTCGAAGAGGAGAGAGTCAGGTAAGGGGCCAGAGAGGCCCTCGCGTGGGCAAAGAAGGGCCGGCCTGTGAGGAGAGGGGACATTTTTTTCCCTCAACCATAAGTGGTAGTTCTGCCTTGGAGCCTGAATTTATGGGTTCCAATTTTAGGTTCACTTCCTGGATGGAACTTTTCCCTCCCTGGTGTCTCTTAATTTATCCCGTAGGACTCCTGCCAGGAAGATGGTCTTGATTAAAAAACCCAAGTAACCGTATTAGACACGGAAATAAAAAGGAAATACACACAAATACGTGCATGCATCTCCCTATATGGGTGTGTCTGTATACTTATATCCATTTTGTCTTTTTTCTTTTGTTTCTGAATCCACTTTATGTTTACTGAATCGTGAATCAAAGCAGAAATAGTTTAAATTTCTGGAGTTTAGAAAAGAAAATAAGCTGGGACGCGGCTCACATTTCTGCATACTTTCGGAAATGTTTGAATGGGTTTCAGCAGCAATTGAAAGTGGCCCTGACAGAGCCGGTTTTTCATTCGTTTCCCACAAGAAGGAGTGGCGACTCTGACACACTATCCTTGTTGGGAGGGAGCCAGCTCTTCCACGTCAACACTTCTGCCACTTCCCCTCACCTGCGTGCGGGCAGGGACGTGAGAGCGGGGTGCTGATGGGGGGCCCTGCCCTCTCCGTGCTGTGGAGCCATGAGCTCTGAACGCAGCACGTGGCTTCTCGAATGTCTGTCAGGATTAACTCCACCATCCCCATCGCAGGGGGCATCCAAAAGGAGCGTGGGCCACATTCCCATTTCCTGGGACACGCGTATCATCAGTAATGGATTTATTTGTACCATTTCCCATTTTTTGACACTAACTGAATACGGGCACTTTCTAAATGGACACGCTGAAGTCCACTTCAAGCACTCCGGGTGTCTGACGGTGCCTAGGCTTATAACAAGGGCGGCGCTCTTACTCATTATGTCTTCTGAGCTCGCAACACCCGTGTGCACTTGGGGGTGGGGGTGGGAGGATATAATGTCACTCATTCTGTTGTGTGAGGAAATGGACTTTGACACAGGTCCGGTGACTGGCCCAAGCTCACACAATCCGTGGGCGTCAGAACTGAGGATCAAATCCTGGCCTTCAGGTCCCGATTCACTAGCCCTGCCTCCTCTCCCGGAGGAAACAGTAGCAGACAGGTCATCTTGGGACTTGGCCATGAAAACGGGGTGGCTGTCTCGGTGTGACACTGAGCTGGGATGGTGACAGAAGGTAACTACAGAGAGACATTTGTCCTCCTTTCCGTCTGGATTTTCTTGACCCTGGCATTCCAGGCTGCTGAGTCTTCCATGCAGTTCTGTGGTTCTGTGTGAGTGGAATGGAGGTGTTTCTTGGATACCTGCCGTGGTCGATGAAAATATCCAAAAAAATGCAATGTTTTGCATGGAAATGGTCTTGCGAGGGTGTGAGTATGTAGCCTCTGACATGAGCCCGTCCACAGCTGTGTACCAGGGCCCCTTTGTAGCGCTGGGCTTGTAGACCCTCCTTCCGTCCACTGTTTCTGGTGGTGGCCCAGCAGCAGCCACTGCTGCTGCCCTTGATTTTTGTTGTGTAAACTGACAGGAAGTGTTGGTGTGAGTCAAGCCTGCTGTGCCACTACCACCCTGGGGGACCTTTTAAGTAGGTCCAACACCTCATGTGGACTTGGCCATGGGCAGGTCCAGAACCCTGGGCCTGGGGAGCAGTAACAGTGTGCAGTGGGGTGGAAGGGCATGAGGCCTATAGCTTGTGGGCACTGAAAGAGGCCCAAACCATGGCTTTCTCCACAAGAAGAAACATGCTCCCACTGCCCATTTGCTTTATGAACGAAGGGACTTCGAGGGGTAGTTCTGAAAATGCTGCTCAGTGGGTTTTGCTTTCTATCCCATCCACTGTCCCCTGCTGTTTGTCTTTGGCTCTTCCATCAGAGTTACAGCTTAGCAGCTCTGGAGAGGAAGTATTTTTGGTGCATATCAGTCACGTTACATAAGGACGGTAAAGCCCAGAGAGGGGAAGTGACTTGCCCAGGGTCACACAGCTAATCAGTACCAAAGCCATAATGAGAAAAGCTCTTGGTCTAATGCTATTCCCTCTGCCTAGTGCTTTTTATTGTCATTATTTAAAAAAACAAAACAAATAAACAAAACAAAACAAAACAGTGAGGTTTCTATCATGACACAGGAAAAGAACTTCCCAACATGGACCTTAGAGTGAAAACTGATGTGAGCTTGAATCTTGTCCTCACCACTGATCGATTATGGTCGGTTGGGGGAGTTACTGGGGATGACCACAGTGCCAAAGTTAAAAGAGTAAAGCCAAGATTAAATAGAATAATTCTTAATCTTCTTAGCTTATAATAGGTAATGAATACAAGTATGTTTTAATTTCCTTATTCACCATTTCAGCTTCCTCTATAAAAGGACAAAAATCTCTGGTTAGTAGTCTGATTCCTTAGGAGGAAATTACTCCTAAGAATTCTCAATTATTTAATTTAGTGAAATGTAAGTGAGCACCTACTAAATACAGGGAACTGCTCTGGACAATGGTATGAAGATAATTCTATGGTGATTGAAACATGGTCCCAGCCCTCAAGAAATTTACAGTGTAATGGCCTTCATACATGTAATGAATTATCAATTGCAAATTTAAAATCTCAACTTTGTTCTCTAACATGATTTTCTAGTGCCCCAGTCTTCTTTTGAGTTAGTATGAGGCTTTGGAAACATAAATTACATAACTGTAATATTAACCAAAGAAAAACATCATTACAAAGGCATACCTGCTACTAAAATTGCAATTGTTCTTTCAAATGCTAATTCATTGTGGACTTCGGAGTGTTATCGCCTACAGTCACCAGGACATCACTCATGGATTACAGCACTGTTGCCCACTAAGACCAGATCCTGCCTCAGAATCTTTTTTACTATGGCTGCAGATGGGATTTGGCACTCAAACTGAAATCTCTTTGCCATGCCCGATATATTCAGTGCTTTGTATTGTTCACACCGAAGCTCACTGAAGACACTTGGAGACGATTTAGTCTGTATGTTACCCCAATCTGATTTCATGGAAGAGAAAAATGAGCCTTACACAGGGGAAATGTCCAGTTTCCAAATCACTTAACTTGTTAATGGTGGAATATGGACTTGAACCCAAGGGAATATCCATTGTGGATATGTCTCTGAGATACAGTTAGCAGATAACAGTTCCAGGTCACTGTTGCCACTACAACTGTCTTTCATGCTGCCTCTCTACCTGTAGCCCCAAGTGCTGGGCCCAGTCATTACCGTGCATCTCCACCCAGCTACCAGCTGGAGATGTTTCCACAAAGCAGCAGTGAAACAGACATCAGGATGGATTCTTTTTCTCCTCCCACCCTGTGCTCCCTCCTTTTTTTTTTTTTTTTTTTTTTTTAAGAAATATCACCATACATACACATATATAATTTTAGACTTTTATGGTTTGAAAATAACACCCTCTAGAGGCGGTGTTTCCTGTGCTTTGCGTCATACTGGCAACAGGAAATCATTGCCCGCGTGCGTCTGTACACCACCACGTCCCCATCCCATGCATGCACAACCACATCTACGATGATGGGCGTGTGCACAGGAGATACCATCTCAACCCCGACCACATCTTATGATTCTCAGCCGCTCCCTTCAGACTTTTAAATGAAGGCAGTTGTCATTGAAGAACTGCTTTCCAGGACCTCTAGTGATGTTTTCTGTCAAAGCAAAGGGGAAAGGAGCGCACATGTTGAGGAGCTACACTGCACATAGAGCTTCACAAACATTTTCTGCTGTCATCTGCATGATAGTGTAGCTGAACCCACTCAACAATGAGGAAATAGGGTGAGAGAGGTTAACTTCCCTGCAAGATTGAAGACTTGCGTATCACACCACAAAGCCTGTGCTTCCCACAGACCATGCTGTCTCTCAGCAGATTATGGGGATCTGTGATGTGTCCATGACACAAGGGACACACGTTACCTCTCATTTTCCACTGTAAGTTTGAAACATTTGCAATGTATTTCATTTTGACACATGTTGGTTTTTAGGTTCTCTATCAAAGGTTGAATTCCTTGGTAGAAAGAGTAAAGTGTGATAGCCATCTTAGAAACCAAAACCACATTTGGCTGTCAGAGGCAGAACGGGGTAGTGGAATGAGCACTGGCTAGGAGTCAGGCTGGCTGCCAGTGCAGCTCTGGGTGACCTTGGGCAAACCTCTTAACATCTCTGGGCCTCAATTGTTTCATGTATAAAGGGAGGCCATTTGTAACTGTCTATGCAAAGTCTCTTCCAGCTCTCACAACCAAAATAAACATCCAAGAGTACTTTCAAATCACATCGTCTAACCATCTACACTGAGAGGTTTAAAAATATAGGCTGGGGAATGGACTGATCAACCTGTGGTTAAAGCTGCTGATTCTTGCGATGCACAGTTGACCAGATAATATCATCCAGCTCCTGGCTGTGAGGTTAGGACTTTGCTTAATAAGGATGTATAGCTGAAAGCTGGGGTGTGCTTTGTAATTACAAGGAGAAGAAAGGGGTGGGCTGAGGGGAAGGTGTGGAGGCCAGGCTGGAGGGCATCCCCACTCTGCTGGCTTTCTTCTGTAACTGCTCACACTCTCTGCACCATAGGTATTGACATGGGCAGTTAGGGCTGTAGATTGAGTTTTTTGTTTGTTTGCTTGTTTTTTTTAATGAACAATTCCAAGCACCTGCCTGGCACACGATAGGGGATTAATGAATTAGTGAATGAACAGATGAATAGATATGGCCTTTACTGTACAGAGGAGGCAAGGTGACCATGTTTTGCAGTTAACTAAATTCTTTGTACATCATGGTGCCATGGTAAGTGCCAAGCACAGGACTCAGTACAACACAAATGCTTGTATGCATTAGTGGAAGGAATGTGGGAGCGACTGGCATGTTCCGCCTAGAGGGCAGCAGGGCAGTGTCCTCTCTGTGCTGAGCGCTCATCTTCCACCAGCCCAGGGGTGTTAATTGAGCATCTTCTCTCTCCTTAGCTGTGCTAAGCGCAACGAGCATGTGCGGAGAGGATGATGACGTATAAAAAGAGAGTCTCAAGAAACGTACCCTTTTTCTACTTCAACTACATGATACAATCATTAGAGATTCACATCTAATTTGGTTGGTATGACTAGAGTTCAGAAAAAAATGAGAAATCAATGTGAGCTGGTAGAGAAGATTTTAATAGCAACACCTACATAGTGGGTTGTTGTTTTTTTTTTAATGATACATGTACATCTTTACCAAACTTGGGTTTTGATGTCAAATGAATGACGGCATCTATAAAATATGTCAAATGACTAAGGTAGAAAAAGGAATTGGTTAAGCCTAGCAGTGATTGTTGTATTAGGATGTGCATAAATAGCATGTCTTAAATTTGAGAGAATCTCTTCTTCTTTTGCCACTTAAAAGATATGAGCCAGAAAGCTACCCATAATTCCTTACGCTAATGGCGGCCTTTGCCAGGACATGTGTTTCATTGAGCCTGACTCCCACTGTGCACGGAAGGCTTGGCATGAGCGGGGAGTCTTGCAGGCAGTCAGGTAGGCAGGAGCAGGTCAGGAATTGCATGAGAACCCATGCACAATTTCTTTAGTTGGACACCAGAAGTAAGTAAATAAATTTCATAATGAGAAATTGAGAATTGTTATGCTATGAAGGCTTGTGGTTTCTTTGAAAAGATGATGACTGATGCCGTATTTCATGTTTCTCCTATTCCGCTGAAAGATGAGAGAGCCTGCCTCTTTGGAAGGCACTGCCGCGTGGCAGAGTATGGTTCACGCAGCCCCAGCAGTGACAGGATCTCTCTTATCTCCTGCCCGACTCAGACTGGGGTGGCTGCCGAGCACTTGTTTGTTCACTGATTCTATTCACTCAACAAACAGTCTTGGGGTATCAGCTCGGTGCCAGGCTCTGTGCTAGGTGCTGCCATTATAAAGGTGGTTAAGGTGTAGTCCTCACCTTCAAGGAGTTTGCAGAGTTGACAGGTGAGTGAGTGAGACACATGTGCAAATAGATCATTGGATCCGGTCTGGTGAGTGCTGTCGAGGAGGTGCTGTGGGAACGGGGGAACAGCACGCCACACTGTGCCCTCAGGAATTGGGGAAGCCTTCCCCAGCTAGGAGGTGTGCAGGATGAGAAGCGACACGCTGGACAGGAAATGAGGGAGCAACACCCCAAGGGAATTCACTTACTGACCTTCTACCAAGATCCAGGTACTGTTAGGTACTTGCTGGCAAACACGTCATTTAATCACCCCATTTCCCCTTATCCTTACAAACAAGGAGGGTTCGGTAACCTGCCCAAGAGCACATCTAGGGAGGGTCAGAACTGGGATTTGGACCCAGTTTGGGGAGCCGCCAAAGCCCATGGTCTTTCTGCCACCCCCGGCCGCTCCTAGTGTTCACAGAAGCCCCGAAAGAGCAGTTGGAAGAACTGTAAGCAGGGTAGAGGGCTGGCAAGTCAGGGGACAGAGAGGGGACAGAGGTGAGTGCCGGCAAGTCAGGGGACAGAGAGGGGACAGAGGTGAGTGCCGGCAAGTCAGGGGACAGAGAGGGGACAGAGGTGAGGGCTGGCAAGTCAGGGGACAGAGAGGGGACAGAGGTGAGGGCTGGCAAGTCAGGGGACAGAGAGGGAACAGAGGTGAGTGCTGGCAAGTCAGGGGACAGAGAGGGGACAGAGGTGAGGGCTGGAAAGTGAGTCTGAAAAGGTGACCGAAGCCAGGTAGCCAGGGACCTCATGTGACAGTCCTCACCCCACAAGCACTGTTTTCCAGACACCAAGCAAAGAGGTACTGAGGACAGGCCCTGCCCCTTGGGGCTCCCTCTCGAATAGGGAGCGCTGGAAGAACTTCTCTCTTCTGGGACTGAACTTAAACTTGGTCCTTGAGGGAGGAGAAAGCACAAGCTCCACCAGCAGCCCAGGAGGGCTGTTTGCTCTGCTGAAAACTCAGGCAACAGGGACCAATTAGAAGCACTTAATCAGAACCACGGCCTTGGCGGTGACGCCGAACCACGCCATGATGACACTGTCTCTGTCAGGATTTTTGGTGATGGGCTGTCACGAACAGTAATGTGTCCAAGCGTTGTGATGGGGCATGTTTAGGATAGGGTCATGCCTTCCTAGGTAATTGGGAAAGGAGAAGTTCAAGCAGAGAGTTGGACTCTGGGAAGACACATTATTAGGCACCCTGGGAGGAGAGGAAACGGCCTTGCTGGGCCCAGGATACCGGTTCCCCCGTTTCGCCCAGGCGTGCCTGTGTGCGGCCCTCGGGCCCCGCCCCGCCCCCATCCTGGTATGGCTGCACTGCTCAGATTTGCTCCTTTAGGAAGCCCACATATTCGCTTGAATGACAATCATAAAACCCTCTTGAATTAATGTAGCACGTAATCTTCCAAGCGGTCCAAGGCTCCTTAAGGCTTTTATTCCAGTTTATTCTAAGTCCCTCTCTATGAATAAAAAAAGAGAGATTTGGGGGCTCTCATTTTATTGAGATGGATAGAGAGATGCACAGGTTTAAAAAGACTTGTGAAGCGAAACAGTGTTTTTCCAGCCAGCGTAAATGAGGGTGCACTGGGTTTGCGCGTGAGGTTTTGGCTTCTCAGTGAGCAGTGTCGGCCTAAAAGGTATTTGCCTCCAGCCCGCTCCCCACCTGCGTACATTGGATCTTTCTCGATTCCAGCCTGCCTTTTCAGCATTCATTCCCCTAACATTAGGAAGCAGAGACATCAGGTGCTGTCTCCTACAGGCTTCCAGGAGAGGCTCCGGTAAACTCATTGCACTGGAATGGAAAGGACTGATAAGCTCATAAGTACCCCGGCAGTTACTCATTGAGTGTTTTTTAGGTGCCAGGCGCGTGCAGAGGGTGGCTGACATGCATAAACTCATTTCATTTTCATAGCAACCTCATGAGGTGGGTTACTATTATTAACCCCTTTTTACAGATAACAATACCCAGGCTTAGGGAAGCTTAGTATGTCATCTTTCCCTGGGGGATTTGCATATGAACAGTGAACACAGAAGACGATGGCCCCAAAGTGAATCTGCTTTTGAGAAATTTCAGGCATCACCTGGGGATCATGGATTAAATCTTTCAATTTCTAAAAATATGTTGGCGTCGGCGGCTCTGACATGTCAGTCAAAGGGGAACACACATTTGTTAGTTATCCGGGAGGTTTATAAGAACTTCTAAAATACCGAGAGCTTCGTTTTGGCCACATGTTTACAGTTTGCTTTACGCCGTGTCTCAGTGAACTCATTTATTTACTGTGGGTTCTCAGCGAAGTAAAACTCTTTTCCTTTTGTAGACATTTGCCTGAAAAAATTAAGGATGACCAGCAGCTGAAGAATATGAGTGGCCAATGGTTTTATGAAGCCAAAGCAAAAAGGCACAGGGACAAAATCCACGGCACAGACATCATCAGAGCCTCCATGAGAAAGAAGAGGCTCCAAGTAGCAGGTGAGTTGGTTTGCCTAGGACATTCATAGCCAGCATTTGTTTGGGAAGGGGGAGTTGAGAGAAGGGAAGGGTGCCAGAATCATTACTGAAATCGGCCAAGGAAAATCATTTCAGGGTGCACATTGCATATGTGTAGCCCTCTAGGTCAAAATTTTCTTGCATTTGGGTGAAGGAGGGTGGGTTGAGTGACTCAGTGTTGCACAGAAGGACAAAGGAAGCCCTTTAGATGTCAAGTTGAGTAGCAGTGTAGACAATCAAGGTTTATAAGGATCTATCACCTCTCCTCTCTTTGGTTTTTAACTCTAAAGATTCAGAATCTTTTCCCCTGAGGAAGGTGAAGTGCTTAAACAGAAGGAGACTAGCCTCTCTGTTCAGTGACCTTGACGTCTGGTACTTCTTTAATCAACCAAGTACATCTTTTAAGTGACTGTAAAGATAGTATTTCAAGGACCTCTTTAGAATTCTGTTGAGTTTATTAAATATTTACTGGTGCTTTTTCTGTAACTGCGGACTAGTCAAGTGTAAACCTTGACCGCTGAGAACAGCCCCTGTCTAGATCTAACCTGTATTCGGGGAGGAAAAGAAATACCACCTTCCTAGCATCTAATTTATGATAGGCATTTAGCCTCTGTTATTTCTAACTGTAGCAAGAAATCTTGTAAGGTAGGTTTTATTATCCCCATTCTATACGTGGGGTATACAAAGCTCTATATGCCCAAGGTCACACAGCTGGCAAATGGCAGAGCTGGGACTTCAGTTTCTGACTCGGAGCCACACTCCTTGCAGATAGGGACTGACCGCTCAGTGTGTGCCGCACTCCTTGCAGATAGGGACTGACCGCTCAGTGTGTGCCGCACATTGCTCACAGGCCTCTTAATTTTCACAACCCTCCAGACCTTCCGAAATCTTGAGGGGTACAGGTTAGTACTGTGGACTCCATTTCACAAATTGAAAAACTAGACAGTATAAGGTAAAGGGACTTGTGGGGAACACCCCCCTGGGATGTGAGTCTGTTTGGAAACTGGGAGCCTTTATATTGCGTCATCTTCTTAACACAGATGAAAGTATCCCTGGCACTTACTGTCTATGTAGCTTTAGGGCAAGTTTCTTGAACTCTGTGATCCTCAATTTCCAAATGTGTGAACTTGAAAACTCGCTCCTCCTCACAGGATAATGTACGCAAAGAACTCACCTCTGCTCGCGGAACTGTCATCAGTCCTTTGGTGCTAACTCTCTGAGTGCTGCTAGTAAAGAGCCCTGGAGCAAAGAGGTTATTTGCTGAAGCCGGGGCACAGAGGTGTTGTGTGGGCCCTGGCATCTGAACCGGGTAGTGAGGAGTGTGCAGCATTTGGAGGGACTGGGGGAGGAAAAGGCAGTGAAGAGGAACATTCCAGAGTAGAAGAGTTTGTTCCTTTTTGTTCCCAGAGCCCAACCTCAGGTCAGGCTCATTGCACATGTTGAGTAAATGCTTGGTACTGGTGGTGCTTCTGTCCCAATGAGGACACCCTTCCGTGAGCATCCCCACGGCCATACACATTTGGTCCTGACCCTGATTCAAGTCAGAGTCACTTAAAGGCAGTCAGAATTTTGCTTCAGTTGTCTTTGGAGTTACCTGTACATTTAAGGGTACACCTGTGCTCTTAGGAGACTCTTCATATGGCGGAGGAGCTAACCTCAGAGCAATCTCCTGACTTCTGTGGCAGATAATTCTGATCCCAAGTATTCAGATGCATTAGTGATGGCCTTGGCAGTCAGGGAAGGCCTGAAGTTCAGGTTCTCGCTTTCAGTGATCAGAGCCGATATGAGAGTTGTAGGTCACGCAGGTGAGAGATAACCTTCCCGTCTTTGTCGTTTCCTGTTTCAGCTGAACAGAGTAAGGACAGAGAAAGCAGGGCAAAGGACAGCTGGGTGAATAATGTGAACAAAGATGCTTTCCTTCCCCCAGAGCTGACCGGTGTTGTAGAAGAGCCAGAAGAAGATGGAGCACCAGCGAGCCCAAGGTAAGATGGAGCTGCTGCCCGTGGGATTTGTGGCCTGGTGTCCCGTCCAGGCAAGATGGCGGGCTACGTGTGCAAATGCCACACTGGTCTCGTGGGCACAGGGAGGGGCATGTGTGAGAACACCTGGGGCCCGATGTGGACAAAGCCTGAATAGTATGCTTTCCCAGCTTGCAGAATTTCTACCAAATCTGACTAGTAAATAAAATGAAAATATTACATGGTGATATCTTCCAGCACCAACAATAGCTGTTTTCTGTTTGTACCAAGGATTTTTTTCCTTAGAGTCGAATGAAGAGCTACTCTAAAATGAATATAGGGGCGTGAGTCATGTCAGGGAAGAGATGAATTGCACTCACATTTTAACAGCCTGATGCAATGAAGAAACTCAAGTGTGGGAACCAGACAGACGTGAATTCGAATTCTGACTATGCCAGTTATCAGCCATTTGGCCATGGCAAGTCATTTAACCTCTCCGTGTCTCTTTTCTTAACTTGAGAATGTACATCAGGAAAGGCTATGGTGACAATCAGTGATAATGTGTACAGAATACCTGGCACTCAACACTAGGTACTCAGTAAGTGCCTCTTACAGGCATAGATGGTCCTCAGTTTTTGGGTCTTGATTTCTTGGTGTTTTTCATACCTGTGATTATCTGGCCAATTAAAAGATGCACGTGTACCTCCTTCCTGTGAAGTAGCTGATGGTACATAGTAGATGCTCAGTGCGTGGAAGCATGGGTTCTCACACATGCACACCTATCTCAGAAGCTAGGAAGGGGTGTGAAGAATACCCTACCCCTTCACCTGGGTGATTGCCCATTTATCAGCTGCTTGCAACCCCGCTGATGGGGTTAGGGCCTGCCTTCCTTCCATAGAGAATGATGAGACATTCAATGATATAAACTCTGGGAGTTAGAACATGGTCATTTAGCTTTACCACCAAGGAGCGGAGAGCAGTTCCTAAAAGCTGGGTTTAATGGAGGTGGGATGGGGACACTGAGCCCTGACTAAGTAAGGGACATTCCACAGAAGGAGAAAGGAGAAGATTTAAGGGGTTCCTGAGTCAAACGTAGCTCACTGCACAGTTGTTGCTGGGTCAGACTTCCTGTCCTTCTCCCAGGAACTTATTGCAGCTCAGGGGGCCTCAGGGACAGAGGTAGTATGGCCCTGGTAGCCTGGTGGGTATTACCCCTCTTCTTTAATTTTAGGCTATTGAGTTTTCACCAATAGTGTCTCCATTCTGTTCTGCATTCCTTGTGTGACCTGAGCATCTTTCTAGTCTCATCTGTCAGTTAGAACAGAGCTGCCTCACCACCAGGACGTTGTGAGATTCAATGACATGACTTGTGAGAACCACTTAGGACTTCTCAGAAAGAAAGAAAATTCGCAATTTCCAGGTGGCATCATAATTATGCTATTATAACATACATGAGATATGGTTAGAAAGGCAAGAATACAGATGTTAGACGTGCCCGGCATGCTTTGCTCATTACATGGCGTGGGCAGTAATCATCCAGAAATGCATCACGGAGCCGCTGTTTACTTCCTACTTTCCACGTCAGAAACCACTGCATCACGCAGTATCAGGTGACTGCAGTACTCTAACCTTTGGGAACTGGGTGTGTTCAGTGTATTTTGGGGCCTGTACTTTTAGACTAATAATAGAATGACTCAATACCTGTCCGTATTTCCTTAGCCAGGAGTCAGGGAGTGTGAGGCAACAGTGACTGGATACTGCAGTTTCTGAAGGAGTTTTGCTAACGGGCTCTGTGGCAGGATTCCTTCTTTCTGTGGTGGGCACTGCTCTTTGGGGGTGCTGCCAGTGACCAATGAAAACACTGTGGGTACTGAGCCTGTACGCAGCACTGGCAGCTACCTGTGTTCTTCTGGAACTCATCTGTGCTTGTACCTGGCACACCAGGAAACGGAGAGAGGGTTGGTGCACAGAGAGGCAGAGAACGAGATGCCTTCTGGAGTGCAAGAGGAAAATGCCCAGTGCTTGCTGTTCTAGTTCTGCTTACTGACCCTCAGCAGGGTGGTCCTGGCCAGCCTGTGGGCTGTGCTGGCACACACTGTGGTAAAGGGCAAGTGTTTGGGTCTTAAAATTTATTTTTTTCTGTATTTCTAATTATTACACAGTAGTCCCTTTTATAAAATGTAATAAAAAATGAATACTGGAAAAATGAAATACAGAAAACAACAAAGGCATGCAAAGTACAAGCCCACTGACTGTGTGCCAGATGTCTCAGCAAACTGCCCTAAATGATTCAAAATTAATTCATAGTCTTAGTTTCTGTACTCCCCTCACTGAGAACCAGTAACAAGCAGTTCACGACTGGCACCGGTCCATGGTAGTAGCATTGTGTCCCTCCCAAAATGATTGTAAAGCATATAGAACTTGGTACTCTGCAGGACAGGACTGAGCCAAGGTGGGGAGCACAGAATAAACGTGTGGGAAGCCCTTCTCCTGGGGTGAGGACCCTGCCCCTAAATGAGGTGGAATGTGTCCTGGTTATAGCGATAGGCCCGCTCTGGCATGAGAGAAGCCCCTCCTGTTACTTACGGTCATGAGTTCTGTGAAACAAGTTCGGTGCTTCAGGAAACACTGAGAGTCTAGTAGCCTCTCTGCTGACCAGAGGTGTCCCTGCTATTGGTGCTTGTTTAGTGTAGGAGGCTGGGAGTAGACTGACTTTTTTGTCTGTCTGTCTGTGTCTCATCTTTTCCTTTAAGACCACCTCTATGAGGACTGGTCCTTCTGATAGCTTATCTTGTCTTAGCTCTGTCGTTGCACACAGGCCAGCCCAGGCTTCTGGGGGGAAGAAAAGTTTCTCCAGTGTATTGCAAGCTTCCCAGTTCTTTTTGCCTTTTTGGTTCCTCCTCCCACATTCTTCCTTCCTTATCCCACATCCCTCAGTTGCCTGGTGGCCTGGTTCTTTCTCCTCGAAAAGGATCAAGCATCCATTCCATTCTAAGGGATATCTGATTCTTCAATAACGTAAGCATATCTGGATGAAGTTGTGAGCTTCTTTTGGGATGAGCCAATCTATGAGCAATGCATTTTGATCTTTTGTCCTTGGACTGATTGCAACCTAGTGATGTTACTGTTTCATTTCTTGGAGGCCTGCACCACTGAGTCACTCCCATTAGCTCTTAAAAGAATCTGTCTTCATAGGTCAGTTGTGGTAGGAATTGTTACACTATGACATCGGAGTGCCTTACGCTTGGATGAGAATATTTGTGTTAGTTAAATCTGTAGCATGAAGTGTGGTAGCACCAGAGAACATTGTACATGAAAAAAAAAACTGACTTTAAAGGCTTAGCACAGCCCATTTCCTAACTTTCTTCCTTTGCATTTCCTCTGAGCCATTTCTTCATTAGATTTTTTTGTGTGTTCAGGCTTCACTGAGGGTGACATGTGCGAGCACAGAGCTGGGCGCTGGGGATGAGATGCAGCATTAGCTTCCAGGGAGCTTGCAGTCCAAAGGGAGACATCAGCAACAGCAAAAGACATGGGGAAAAAATCACGTGCAGACTTTGCTTCTGATTCTAGAGGCTGTTAATATTTAAGCTGGAACATCCCTCAGAAGAAGGTATATGATGTCTGCTGTTATTTTTAACTGTTTTAGAGAGAAAGGCTGTTAAGATTCAAAAGTTTTTTTAAAGTTTGAAAATTGGAGCACTTCATGGCTGGACACAGAAGCAGGTGTAGTGTCTGGCTACCTGTGTGGTATGATTTTAAGACTGATGCCAAAAGCCCTACCTCTTCCCCAAGAGACCCTACCACAGTATCTATTAACATCATTCTTTTATTTTTTTAGTTAGGTCTTCAAAGACTTGCATTCTAATGCAGACACTTTTAGGACAGAAATCTTAATGCCAATTTCATAGTCTAACATTTTGATCATCTTCTTAACGAAGTGAACAAATCTTGTCTAAGTGTTCCTTCCTAGTATTTCAGGTGGGTTTTGAAGCATGCCTGAGGGAAGAAATGACAGGACACAGGGTATGGAATTTGGCTTGATGTTTAGGTTAAAAAGCTCATCTTGTGGGATGCATTGAATATCTTTTATAGGCAGGAAGGATTCTAAGATACAAAAGACACAGTATCTGGCTATAATGAAGCCATATTCTCTTAGAAAAGATAAGGCACCTGTATAAGAGTATCTGCTCACATGATAACAAATACTCCCAGGCAGGGTGCAAATTCTTAATCCAGCACACCAATAAAATATGTTGTAAGATTTGAGACAAGGAAATCTACTTCCAGCTGTGCTGACACAGGACCAGAATAACAAAGGAGGTGAGATTTGGTCAGGGCTTGGAGATGAAAATGAAGATTTGGGCAAATAGAACGCAGCACACACTGAGGCGGGGGCTGGGGAGTAGGTTGAGTGGAGATGGCACAGAGGTGCGTTTTGGGGACAGGGAGTAGATAGGGCACTTTGTTTGGCATGAAGGGTCAGCAGAAAGGAGGAATGGGAGAGTGTATTGGGACAGATGGTGGAACATCACTAATTCCTTTCTGAGGCATTCAGACTTCATTCCACTGGCCTTGAGGATCCAGGCAAAGGTAACAAACAGAAGAGGGGCAGGATCAAAGTTGTGTTTTAGACCATTACAGTGCAGTCGCAGAACGCTGAATGGTTTAGGGGAGTAGAACTCTGGAGCCAGGAGGGCAGATGTGAGCTAAACACAGTTGCCAGAAATAAAGGAGGTACCAGTACCGGTGGAAAAGAAGTGACAGACGTAAGAATCACTGGGAAGGAGGAATCACTGAGAAGGAGGAATCATCTGGACTTGACTCTGGTCCTCTGGCCCTAAACCACTGCTTCAGTAATGTGAGAAATCAGAGGCAGTGTAGCCTAGCCATTGTGGTGATTGTCTTAGAAGTCAAGGTCAGACACACTTGGTTCAAATCCTCAGCTCTCTCATTAATTTTGTGTCATTGAGCAGGTTACTTAACCTCTCCAAGACTCCTCAGTTTTCTCACAAGTAAAATGGGGAGAAGGATCATAGAGATGTTGCAAAGATCAATTGAGAATAAGATGGTTATTGTAGTGATGGTTGCCCAGTAAAAGACAAGCAAGCAAAATGTTGTATTCTCGAGACAAGCAAAGCAAAGCTTATTAATCTAGGAAGAACTCGTAGCTGCATTTTCAAAGACACAGTTTGAGGCATAAGACTCCTGTTTAAATTTTTCTAATCAAGCAGGCTTGTGAACTATAGCTATCCAGGCATCCCGCCCTCACCCCATTTTCCTCCTATCCCAATCACAAGGTAACCCAGTGAATAATGTGGCCTGTATATTAGTGTCTGACCATGCGTTCTGAATGCCTCACTTCTTCCTCTCTCTTGCTCTCTGAATAGCAGGAACAAAGACATTTTGTTTAAAAGCTAAATAATGTGCCTCATTGTACTTTGGCAAATAACATGGATTAAAAAAAAAAAAAAAAGGAAAAAGAAAAACAAAGTCACCTGTCTGCTGCTGCCTTCCCTACCATTAGCTCAGTTGGGCTTTATTTGTTCAATCACTCACCAGTTGTGTACCAGGCACTGCACAAAGCATTTGGGGGCTGTAAAGGGGGTCAAGAAACTCTAAAGAGATCTCCCAGTGTGCTGTGAGGCATAAGGTATGTATGCACAGAATGAGGTTGCAGAGTAGACTTGAAATACGTAGCTAGATAGACTTTAGTGAGAGACTGGTTTTATCCCTGGGAAGGAGGGGGCATGATCGCAATGGGGGCAGTCAGGGCGGGGGGCCTGGAGGAGCAGGAACTGGATTTCCAGGGAGCAGAGAGAGGAGAACGAGAGGCTCTGCTTGTCCTTTCTCAGTAGGTGGGAAGGGGAAAGGACGAAGATGGCAGAAGATGTGTTCCTTGGAGAAGCCCGGCCATCAGCACTTGGCTCTGATCACTATGTGGATGTTTTGTTTATTAAGGGAGATAATGCAAAACATGGAGAAACTGAGCATAGCATAGGCTGTAAGGTTCCTCACATCACTCACTGGCTTTTTAAAATGACACTCAAAAGCAACACTCACGTGCCACTCCAAAGAAATCGCCTTCTAGTCCTGAGCTATTGTCCTGTATGGACACTATGAGTTCGATTGGTGACCAGGTTTTTTTCACCTTGGCTGCTGGATAACTTAAGTTCGTGCTCATCTCTTGTGAGAGTAGCCTCCCGTATTGTGTTTTTCTGTTAGCCTTACTTCTGGATCCATCATAAGTCCCTACTTGTCTTCCCTTCCCTTCCCCGCCTTACCTTTGTTTTCTGCCTTTCTCACACGTGATCAGACCGTATATTATACACACCTGCCTCATCTGCTGCGATTCCTTTCTGGAAAAAGAGGAGGGTAACAAAAGGAAGAACAGTTTCTTCAAAAGCTCAGCCTCTTCCTGGGACTCACTGTACAAAAAAAACCCATTGGAGTGCAGAGGGAAAGAAAGGAAATGAAACCGCTAGAATATCTAGCCCATGAGTTTCATGATGAAGATGTTGAGCCAGGCCTTGTGGCCTTGGGGCAAATTCCTCCGGTCCCCAGCCTTGTTCCTTTGCTGTGTGGTGGAGAGTCAGCACCCTCCCAGGAATTTTCCAGGTTCCTGACTCTGTGATGCCCCTGAGAGAACTGGTGGAGTTTAACCAGGCATGGCGGTTTCAGCCAATAGTGACTTCACCTCTTACGCCTGAGGCAAGGCCACTAGAGCAGGAAGTCTGAGCAGGTGGTTCTTCTCCCACTCTGGGGACACTGTGACCTCTTTTTTGCCCTTCTTACCCAATAGCCAAGGGAGTGGTTGTTCAGGAAGAAGCCTGCTCAACTCACCACTCCATTCACTCTCGGCTCACCCCGGGACTGTCCTGTCCCTCAGGTAGGGAATCAGGGTCTAGAGAATGTTCCTCGCTCCTCTAAGCCAGCTCCAGGCTTCTAATCTCCCCCCCGTCATCTGGATGCTGCGCTTGTCCTTAGCTCTCTTGTATTTGAACAGGAACTCACCTGGCCAGCCTGGGGAGTTGGATTGAAAGTTCTCAATAAGTTGCCCAAACCACCAGCCTCTTCGCATAGTGCCTCTTAGATCTGCTCTTTCTTCTGTCCCTTTGCCAAGTCACTTGTCTCACCTGTGTATTCTCTTCCATAATTTGCTACCAGAATTAGAGTGAATACTGCCATTCTGGCCCTGGCCTAGGGAATGAGCCCCTAAAACTCTTTGCAGCTTCATTTCAGCAATGATGTTCCCTCCTTGAGATCATTTGCTCACCTTCACTTGCAGCTGATGTTAGTGCTTTTGACCTTGAGACAAGTTCATTTCTGCAAATTTAAACTGTGAACCTCCTGTGTGCCTGGTACTGTGATATAAACTTCAGGGCTTCTGATGGATTGTTTTGTCTTATCTCATGCCTGTCTTTCGTTTTGGTTCTGCCATTGCTTTTGCTTCACTGCTTAATTATCTTCTAGGCCCAACTCCCTCTCCCTTCCTGGCAGTTAGATGTTACAAACGTTCTCTCCTATCCTGCCTTAATGGCTTTTGGCTTCAGAGACGTGATTTATGCTTACTCAGTGGATGAGGTTTTATTCTCTAAATTATTGTTTCTTTTGCAGTTCCAGCGTGGTAAATCCAGCTTCCGCCTCAATTGATGTGTCCCAGGGAAACTCAAGGAAGCCAGCTGCATCTCCAGTGAAGGTAGATGGAGCTCAGACTTTGAAAATCTCATTTTTGTCAGAATGCCATTTTTCTAATTTTTATCAAAGTACATGAAATACAGAGGACTTTGTAGTACTTTTTTTGGTACCAAAAGCAGATAATTTTTACTATTTAATATTAAGAAGTCACTTTTGTAGTGGGAAAGTTGATGAATACCATGCTACTGGTATACCATGCCGAAGACTCAGATTCCTTGCCTCACAGCAGTGGGGCCCAAGCCTTTTCCACTTGTGTACCCCTTTTAAACCCATTTCTATAAATTGTACCCTTGTTTCTAAAACAGCTGTTTTTATATATTGACACTTTTGTTAAGTGCCTATCTTAATGGAAAATAGTGAAAATGGAGTAATGAGTTAGGAAAGAAAAATTACTACACTAAGAGCACAAACAACAGATTTAATTTTATAATTTCATAACAGTTAAATATTACTGATGATCAAGTATTTAAATATTAAATAAAAAAGACTTGAAAAGAATTATGATTAAAAACAATGTACTTACTTTTACTCAGTCAATAACTAAACTGATCAAACACTCTGGCTATGGATGTGTTTACACATTTGGGGAAGTTCTAGAAACATCACAAATGAATTGTTCTGAAACTGTATAATGATTGGTAGAAGAGTGGTTTAGGGGAAGGGTTCATAGGCACGCCCTCACCAATCATCATCGCTAATGTGATCTAATTTTGAAATGTCTCCATTAATGGTGATTCAAACTTAACATTTATTGTTCCATAACTAACATTTTGCATTTTTTTACTTTACTCGGTTTTTTTTGCCATTACTCATCATTTTTTGCATACCCCTGAACGGCCTAGCACATACCCCTGGGGGGACACATACCACCACTTGGGAACCAATGTCCTAGAGAATAAAAAGTCTGAAGCCATCAGTGGTTGCTTCTTTTAAGCATATGGAATGTGGCTTGTTAGTTCCATGTCAGTTCTTCCCGTTCATAGCTTCCTGACTCTGTTAGAAGTCTGCCCATGGGGGAGGGAATTGCCAATTTATGAAACTATAGATAGTGAGCATTGATATTCAGTCTTATATTAATTAAAAAACACTTTTTGTTTACTGATACTCTTTCTTTATTAGAATTGATCATCATAATTGTGACTATGAAGTACTTCAAGATACCTTGATAAGTATTGATATCTAAATCCTTATAGGAAAGGTCAATTACAATTATATTTAATATGACTTTAATCGACTACAGTGAGAGTCTTGGTGGTAGGTAGAAAGAGCATTGGTAGGAATCTGCCCTGATTAGAATCTCAGCTTCACCCTGACCTTGACCAGCTCTTTGATATATCCAGGCCTGAGTTTTCTCACCTCTATAAAATGTGAGGTATAGATTGATTGGTTGTAGAACTCTGGAATTGAGTCTATTTTATACAGTTTTATTTATTTATTTTGGTAAAACATACATAGTAATTCTATGCTAACCTCATTAACCAGGACAACATTTTTCAAACATGCCAGATAGAGTTTAATGGATAAAACTATCAAATATTGGCAATAATAAGCATTTGCTAACACTGAGTTGCTGTTATGACATTTAAATGAGTTTGATAAACAATGTTTTTTCCCCAGCAAAGGAAGAATCCATTTAATAGCTCCAAGTTGCTGGAAGATCACTTATCTCAACAAACCAAAAATGAGCAGTCAAAAAATGGAAGGGCTGCTTTCTTTCAGACTTCAAAAGAGGGTAAATATTACTTTATGTACCAGATATCTTTATCTTTGTTATCTGTGGACTTAAAGGTAGTTCTCAGAGTTCCTTTAACTAAAGTAACTTTTAAAAGAAAGTAGAAGTCTCTGCTGGTTTTCTTATTCTGCTCTGCCCATGGGTTCCCTGAGGGAAGAAAGCAGAAATTCTAGAAACTGGAGGTTCATGCATTCCAGTCTTGGAGCTGACACTTATGTAACCCTCATGCCTTGGTCACTTATTCAACAGCATTTATGGGATGTCTACCATGTGCAGACACAGTTCTGTTTAAAATTAAAAGAGTTTGCCTCAAGAGAAAAAGGCCACTTGACAAATGTTATGATCTTCTAATCTGTAATTATCAGCCCAGTCCCTGAGGAGCATTTGATCAGCTTTGTGACTTAATGAAGTTAAATGTGCTTCTTATGGAATTTCACCATTCTTCCATACCATTAAGATGAAATACTAGACAATTTAATCTCTTTAAAAGCAAGTGTAAGAAAATTCCACAAGCATTAAAGATTGGACAAGGAGTAGAAAATTAACAATTGAAAGTGGTGTTGGGAATTTCAATTAGCCTGTTTTAATATTTGTGTATTTCCTTCTCTCCACTGGGTATACTTTACATAACATAAAATGTTTTACAGAAATAAGCTCACCGGACTATGTTACTATTTTTTAACATTTTTTGACAGAATTAATTTTTGTTTTAGCTATTGGGTTTTGTTTTTTAACTGAGCTCTTTTTTTCTGGTTTTTACATGTGAATTTTTAAAGTAACTTTTGTGTTTTTCCTTTGCCTCCATGGGGAGTTTTTTAAAATACACTTTTAAAAGAATTTTTTAAATTTAGTATAAAATACCACAAAGTATGTATATAATGTACAGTAATCTTAAATGAAATTCATACATGAATTTTTAAATGGTTTTAAATTAGTTCTGCACTTATACTACATTTTATTGTCTTTCATATTTTAATACTTTTGCTAAATGTCGATTACATTTATGATAGGTATTTTAAATTATAATGTTACTCTTCATTCGACATATCACCTAATGTGTTTTCATTTTCAGGAGAATTGTCAGAGTCGAAAGAAAAGGCATCTATCCTGGATATTTCAAGCCAAAAGTTAGAGACACCAAAGCCAACTTTTCCAGGCCCCGAGAGTGGATCCCAAGTCAAAGCACCCATTCCCAAAGCCAGAAAAATGGTCTACAGATCACCCGATTTAAAGCAGGAAGATAACCGGCCTCTCCCCAGACAGAGGGCAGACTCGCTGAACACAAGAGGGGCTCCGAGAGGGATCCTCAAGCGTAACTCCAGTTCCAGCAGCACAGACTCAGAAACTGTTCGTTTTCATCCAAACTTCGAACCCAAAAGCAAACTCGTGTCACCTGGCCTAACCATCCATGAGAGAATTTCTGAGAGGGAGCATTCCTTGGAAGACGACGACTCCTCAAGCTCACTGGAGCCCCCGAAGCACGTGAGGTTCTCTGCAGTGAAGGATGAACTCCCGCCGGGTCCTGGGCTCATCCACGGCCGGGAAGTGGGGGAATTCAGTGTTTTAGAACCTGACAGGGTGAAGAACGGAACACAGGATGCAGGGGACCTGGAGGAGTTCTGGAAGGAACCTAAGCCTTCCCAATACGGAAAGCCTTTGCCTTTACCTCATTCAGCCTCAAGTCCAAGTGCAACAAAAAGCGAAGCACGTCAGCCAACCACTTCTGGTTCTTTTCCAATGAATGGGCATCCGTCTCCCTCAGAAGTTTCAACTGCGAGACCGCAGTCCATGGGGAGTGCACCCACCATCAATGAACAGAAAGCTAAATCATCAGAATTACCAAGGCCTGAATCAGAATTGTCCAGAAGCCCTGCTGGTAAGAGAGTTGGCCTGCCCAGGCTGTGAGTGCTGACCCCGGGAGATTGATGGCCAGGCCAGCCAGGATTTTACCTCCTAGCCATTCCAGCTGGAATTCAGGAACATGCCACTGCGGAATGCTTTTACCACTTAGTGGGTTTGGAGGTTTTCCTTAATCACCAATAACTAAAAGAACACAGTTTCTGGCCCATTATGCTTTACCTTAAAAAAAAAAAATGTCAACAAGTTACAGTGTTTTGAGTTCAACCAAGGCGTTTATATGGAGTAAGAATTAAAGATAAGCTACTATTTATAAAGTAAATATATTACTACCCAAATTCAAATTTATCCATTGCCATTTATCCAAACTGTGGTTTCTCTTTTAATCTCAAGAGATTCACTTTCATATCCTCAAAGGTTGGGAAACTAGTGAGTACGCACAATGAGAAAGCCTCAGAGTTGGGCCTGCACAGGGCCTGTCGCCATTTGTTCTCAGCCTTTAAACGCTCTGGAGGAACTTTCTCTTTCAGCTGGTGTGATTGAGAGGCCATGGGAATGCTGCTTTTTCCTGCCAGATAGTTAACTAACCCTCTCTTGAAGATCCTGCAACTCTCAGGGGATGCCTCAAACTGCTTTCCCATACTTACATGATTACTTCATAATTCCTATGCTTTAAAAAACAACAACGGGCAGAATCATTCTGTGCATTCTCCCCTTTCTTCGATAAGTCTTCATTCCAACCTGATGATTCTTGATAGTCAAGAAAATTTACAGTAGCAACAGCCATTTTTCTAAACCCTTTGCTCTCCCCTCCCCTGTTAGTCAGGGCTAAGGTAGCCCTGAGTCGCTTTGCCTCAGCCCTATAGTTGCCTACTTATTCAGGTCCGTCTCCTTCTTAAAGGACAAAGCGTTTCACCACCTTTCCCCCTGGACACTTAAAATCATTTGAACAGAACAGAATATTTTCTTTTTAAAAATTAAACATTAGCAGGTGCTTCTTCAAGAAATAAAGGAACTCCTAGTAAAGGAAATTATTAAAGTTTGAGCAAATATTAGCACATAATTGGATGATGCTTACAGAAGTATTTATTCAAAAGATGAAAACCTTTTCTTTGGCAATATTTTCCTTTATTATAGTTCCTAGAAAAAAAGGTAAACCTTTCTTGCTTTTTAAACTGTACCCACTTCACCACAGAATCTCTTCAAAATTTTATGGTAAATACTAATTTATGCTTTCTGTTTTTTTAAATCACAACTGACCGTGGAATTTGGGAGAAAAGCATCAGCAGCTGCACCCATTTTGATCGATAGATAGGCCTTCTGGTCTCAGAGTTTGTAGACAAATTTCTGCCTACTTACAAATGCCCTGCTTTTTTCCTGCTTACCACAAAATAGAAAGTAAAACATGGAGCGTACAGAGAAAATCAGGACCAAAATGATGATAAACTCTCTGCACATTATCAGGGTTTGACTTTAGCTCTGAGCTTCAGGATAGTCAATATCACACTCATTTTTGGAAACAACAACAACAACAAAACAAAACAAAAGATCTGAGAAGGAACAAATTTCCTGGCATCAAATTTTTAAAATAACTGTTCTTATTTTAAAAGTAATAAACTTGCATTGTAAAACATTTGAAAAGAAGAAATGCCTTCAGACGCACTGATAAAAGGTGCTGTACCTCAGTAGCTAAAATATCTGGTCTAGGAATGAAGGGATGGAAGCAAAATAGACTCCCCCTGCCATCATTCCCAATAACTAATTTCATTTAAAAAATAAAAAGAAGTGCGCACAGAATGAACCAAATATTATCTATGATGTCTTTACCTAGCATTAGCTGTTACTAACATTTCATTGTAGAGCCTTTCAATAATTTGCAGGTGTGAATATAATTTTAAATGATGTTTATACTGCCCAGACTTCTGTTTTCAGTAACAGTGTATTACAAACATATTTTTAATTGTTGAGTAGTTTTCTGTTAAACAGACTAACACAGGATTTCTCAAAGAAACTGCACAATTATTGACATATATTTAATAGTGTAATGTGTAATTAAGGAAAGAAACCAATATCCGCTCTGTGTCAATTATTATATAAGACTTGGTCGTTTCTCACATTCAGTCAGAGTTGATGATTAAAATTAAAGGTAGAATTTTATTAACGGATATGTCCTCCAGTGCATTTGAAATGTAGCTGACTTCATAAAAATTCATGTCACAAAATTTTCAGGAATGTGTATTGCATAGCTTAGCATTTATAAGGAAGAGAGAAATGCTAAAACACCTAAGTCTTAACTAAAGAGGAAGAACATCTAAGTCCCCTCATCTAAATGTACCTTGTACCCTGTGATTAAGGTTCAAAAAGGACTCTACTCTCTTGGTAGCTTGCAAAGAACTTAAATATCCTCCTCTAGCCTCTGAGCCATTGGTTAGCCACATCAGAGAACAGGTATAGACCACATTCTCCATCAGTTCTCATTTTAGCTTATCGGACTCCTAGAAACTCCTTTTACCTCACAAATTATAGGAGGGAAATAGGGGATAATGAAGCCACCTCTAGGGACCCTGGTCCTAAAACTCCAGCATATGAAACAATCCCTGGGGCAGCTATTATTAATAGTAAAGATTCCTGGACCCCATCTTTAGAGACTGTTTTAAAAGCTTAGGAGTAAGGCCCAGGAATATAAATATCCTCATTGTGCCATTCTAAGGTTCTGGAGGGAACTCCATGTTTAATCTTCCTTGAAAGTTATTTTTCCAGCTACTGAAATCTCCTAAGTCTGTGTTCTTCAGACTCAGTCATAGACCCCCTCTAGGGTGTGCAAGTGTGCCAGAGGATAGTGAAGTCATAATGTCAATATGGTGTTGAGAGTGGGAGAAAATTAATATGTAAAATGTGACATAAATCAGAATACAAAATTCACATGAATTTTAAAACTAAACCAGAGACTTCAAAAAAATTTCCCAATTCAGTCTAACCCCATACTTTGAGGGGACTATACTTACCTTCCTTGACTGTCATAGGGCATCTATGGTAGAAGATCTTAATTAGGATGGTTTGCACTATAACCTCTGAAAAATGCTGATATAAGCAGCTAGTGATGTGGAACATGTAAATACAAATTTCTTTTTAAAAAGATAATATGAGTTGTTGAATAATAATTCTCTAAGCATTCTCTCTTCTTATTTAGAAAAGCATTTCTGTATTGCAGATGAACTGTCTCGAGTTGAGCCTGAGACATCTCAGGTGCCAGGTCGCAGTTCTAGAGACCATCAGCAAGGTAAGCCACCTCTTCTCAAGGCCCTAAAAGTTAAGACATCCTCACGCTCTGGTCCATGTGCCACTGAGATAAGGAAGACAACTGATGATTCCATATCTAAAGTCCTAGACTGGTTTAACCGAAGTTCTCATTCTGATGGCAACAAATCATCTCTCCAACATCCCCGAAGAATAGAGCCCAAAGAAAAAACAGACTCAAAATCACAGATTGCTATTGCCTCAGTGACAGATGACACCAGTCTAAATGAAGATGGCGCAAAAGCTCTATTATCCACCCAAGTTGAGTTGACGCCTATAGGATCTGATATGACAGTCCAGGTAGAGGGAAATAGGCTGCCTTCTGGAAATTGTGAAGATAATGTGAATATCAAATCCAAATCTATTACTGTGTTCCAACAAGACAAGGAAGGTCCAGGGATATTGCATCCATTTGAAATCTACAGTCCAAATCAAGGGAGTACTACCATGGACTATAACCAACCTTCAGAAAACATAGCAGAAGGAAATGGGTTATCTCTCCCAACCAGTAACGGTTCCTACAGTGCCCTCAAAGGAGCTGATGCAGCAGGCCATTTTCCTTATAGCATCAAAGATGTTGGCAGCATAGGTGAAGAAGAGCCCAAGATTCATGTTCATGAAAAAAATAGAGGGAACTCAGAGGTAAATTTGGATTCTCCAGTAATTGTCAAAGAACCAAGTTTGAAAGACAGAATGAGGACAGAGAGAGAAAGCAAAGGAGGAGATACTTATATCCGAAAGGCTTCATTGGAGCCAAAGGATATTGAGTCGGTCGCTGGGGCTGCCAGCAACAAATCTTTGAAGGAGCCTGAGGCCCAACGACAACCAAAAGCTAGCGTGGTTCCCGAGAATCAAGTGAAAAGAGAGAAATACAAACGAGTAAGTGACAGAATATCATTTTGGGAAGGTGAGAAGGCTTCAACTAAATTAACTCATAAAGAACCCACATCTTCACACCATGAGGGACAACCTTCTACTAAAGCCTATCAGCCCATGCCGTCCATGAACAGCTTATCTACAGGCCAGAATGACTATAATCAAGTCACCACCAAACAAGTGGTTCTAGATGAGGACGGCCCAGGAGCCCATCTCTCCAGTTTTTATTCCTCAAATCAACCTGAAGAGACCAGGGCCCAAATGTCAGGTCCATTCGATAATTATCCTTCAGCTGACCAATCAGGTAAAGCGTCTCAGTTTCAGAATAAGGTAAGTGAGCCTGTGAAGAGACTGCCAGCAGCAGACACTGTGCCTTCTGGAAGAGACTTCGCTTTTCTGGCACTGCAATGTCCTTCAAATGTTGGGAGTGAAATACATACTTCCTTGGAGAAAGACAGATTTCTAATTGGTGAATCAAATCCCAACTTTAAAGTTATGTCCCTGAAAGAAAGAATGGATGAACCCAATACAGAACAGGTCTATAATCACTCTCAGTTTGAGAATTTGAGAAAATTTTGGGACTTGGGAGCCAATCCAAACAGTCAGAATAATGCTGAGAAGAATACTATCACAGCAAGCCAAAACAATTCTGTGCCTTTTAATAGCCAGAAACATAAAGAATTCCATGGCATTAAATCATCAGGGAGAGATACCCATGAAGTAGAGATGCTTTTGAGCCAAAAAAAAGTTCCAACAATAGAGGAAATAGAGAAATTAAATTCAAAGTGCACACTCCAGGTGCTACCAGATGAAACCACATTTCCATTGAGACCACCCAGAAAGTTCACTCATCAGTTGCCAGGAAATGAGTCATCAAAGGAAAATGTGGAAAAGAATTCGGAATGCTTTGGTACTCCAGTGCTCAAGGAAGAAAAGGATTCCTCAGACCAAGAGATTCAAGAATCCATAGTGAAAACAAGCGTTTTGTCTAAAGACTACAAAGACACTTTAAATGACAGCTTACAGAAGCTGCTTTCAGAAGCTTCATCACCAGCACTCCAACCTTCTGGTGGAAAAGTTCATGGAAAACAAGTGGCTGAACCAGGTGTTTCTGAAAATAGGACATGGCCTCAAAGGACAGATTTTGCTGATACTGAAGAAGAAGCCAAAAGGTGTAAGGAGATCATTAATGAGCATGTAGACAAAACAGTAGCTCCTCCAAAGATCCATCTAAACACTTTGGCTGCTCGTCTAGACAAACTCCTGAAGGAAGGAACTGGAACTTTACCCTGTCCCTTGCAAACCAAGTTTGTACCCATTACCACTGGGATCAGCTCTGAGCCTGAAGAGAGTAGAGATTTTGAAAAAGGGATAGAACTGAGCCACAGTTTGTCAGCCAATCAGAGAGAGATAATTGTTCCTTTTCCAGAGCAGGAAGAAACTTTGGGAAAAACAACTCTCCCCCAGAAAGCTGAAAGTGGTGAGTGCCAGCCAAACATGGAGAACTTGCTTCAGATGGCTGCAGAAGGTTCTCACCCATTGGGTCAACCTTCCCATCTTCACAGAAAGTCTCCTTTTGGGGACGTGATCAGCTCTCCCCAAGACATGCCTTCTTCCAGGGATGCTCACCTTGCTCCCCAGGGGAAGGCACTGCCTTCTCAAAGGGAAATTTCAGAGACTGTAGAAAAACTCATTCTTCCACCGAAACCTGCATTGGATGATGTAAATATTGTATTACAAAAGCTACTTAGAGAAGCTTGGTTGAGTTATCCAGTTGAGAGGGAAGTAAAGACAGAAATTCCTGAAGGAGTACAAGCAGCAGGTAGTCCCAAAACTTCTTTGGGAGTTGTCTCCCCATCAGCTACAATGGGCATCACAGTTCCAGACAGAAAGGATTTTTATTCCTTCAGCGTAGTTCCTGATAAAACTCATGAGGTTGAATCTAATTTAGCTGCTCAAATAGCTCCATCAGAACAAATCCATAGCTCATCTGGTTCCATGGTTGTTCAGTATGGCAAAGAGTTACCTCAGGAAGTGGCAGAAGTTGTGAGGGAAACAATTATTCCACCTAAGTCAGAGCTACTTGAATTCAGTGCTGGCTTAGAAAAACTACTGAAGGAAACAATGGAAACCCCCTCCTCAAAATATAAAAGTGACACAGGGACTCTTTCTCGATCAAAGTTAATAGGTAGTACTCAGGTGCCCGGGCCAGCTGCTTTTGAATTGCACCCCAAGGAAATAAAAGAAACAGTAAAGAAGTTTGAGGCTCCCTCAATAACTGAGAGTGCTTTTGATATTGGTTTTGAGAAGCTCCTTAAAGAAACATCTGAAGCTCCTCCCTGGCAGCCCGAGGTGTCATTGAAGGAAGAAACTCCCAAGAAGGAGACTTCACAGTCAGAGCAGGCCAGGTTCTTGGAGAGAGCCCAAGAGGTCCCTGAAATGAAGCTTAAGAGCAATGTTTTCAAATCTCAAGCCAACCAGTGTGATAATGTGTTGGGTGGAGAAGCTGTGACTGATGTGTCGGTAGGCCTCTGTGAGATCTCTGGAACCCCACAACTTTATGTGGACCATGAAATAGGGACCCCTGAAACTGTAAAACCCCTGGAGGACAAGAATAGGGAAAGTGAGCTTCTAGGGGTTCAAGAAGGGGCTTTTCAGGAGCCTGGCTTCAAAGAGGGTCCTGAAGCCATTAGTGTGTCCAGAAACAGGCAACCTATTCCCCTCCTGACCGACGAGGAAAACCCTACCAGAGGAAGTCAAGTGGAATTGATTCTGGCCTCACCGTATAGGAGACAAGGGACAGAGAAAGAAAAAGAAGGCGTCTCTGACTCTGATATTTCAGATGGAAACATCGGTTCCAATGCAGAAAGCTGGAGAGATACCTCCAGTGAGCATTTTGAAGTTTTTAACCCATTCATTAATGAGCTGATTTTTGGAATGATGATGTAAAGGATGATCAAATTTTTAAAATTGGAATGAATTTGACACTCCCAAATAGTGTTAAATTCTTCTTCTCTTTTCAGTTCCCCCTAGCCTTTCTTAATAAAAAACTGCATTTCCTTTTATATTCTGTAACCAATGAAGTTACATAGAGAGTTTTACCCACAAGGCAGTGTTTTAGAATCTCACTTGATTCTCATTAATCGACAATAGAACCTTTAGGTTTTAAAAATAGTTTAAAATAGTTTAAAAACCATTTTGGCTTTAGAAACTCAACCTCTAAAACATTCGTGCTAGTTTTCTTCCTGGAAATAATATGAATTTCTTTCATAATTGATAATCCAAGCAGAAGTCTCCTGTAAAGATTTGTGGCAAGAAATTGCCACAAATGTCCCTTTTAGGAGCAATACTTCACCACAGTACTGGCTAAAGACCAGGACCAAAGTACAAGGCTGGAACTTCCCTTCCCTTGGATACCTTATGCTGTAGAGCTTTTGCTGCCACTCTCTCCTTCTTGGTTTTAGTTATCTGCAGAATCTTCCCCTCCTAGAGTATGACTTGGTCAGATGACTTCCCCTGAGGGCATTCCACCTAAGGGCATTGCCGGGCCTGCTGCATTTCTTTGGCTCCAACCTTGGCTAAGTAGATGAAGATCTTACTCAATTACCACATTCATCTAAGTGGACTTGGGGGTACTGGTTTCAGCCAGGCTATAAAACATGGGGTTTGTCTCAGTTTGTTGTTTTGATCAATGTAGGCATTTAGCCGAGAAATGCAAGAGCAAATAAGAATGAGAAGTTATCTGATTAGAGTGATGAAATGATAAAGGGTGCTCTCTGGGGGGACATTTTAACCGAAGTTGACGTTTTAACTAGTGTTGATCACCTTCTGAGTAAGTTTAATAGGGTCTGTCATTTCGAGCTCCCTTCAGGCTCACTGCAAATCAGTAAGCTTTACTGAGTAGCTGGTTTGCGTTCCTGGCCAAGTAGCTGCAGGGCTCCTTGAAAACTGACCAGAGAATCCATCTTTAATGCTAATCAGTTAAGTTGAAGCCCTTTAACAAATGTTACTGGGAAGAAGAGGAAAAGTGAATGAAATAGGAGTCTCTGAAACTAGACACACGCAAGAGTGTAAGTCAGCTTGTTAAAACTGTTGAAGTAGTGTTATTAAACAGCGTTACTAGGGTAAACTGACCCTTACGAGGAGGAGGGCTTGTCAGTTTGCACTTACTTTGGAGACTATTGCCTAATGTGTATAGCTATGTTTTTTGTTTTTTGTTTTTTTGTTTTGTTTTTTAGTAGTTCCCTGGCTGGGAATTGAAGTATAGCTATGTTTGTAAGTATACCAGAATAATTGATTGATTACCAAAAAAGTCTATCTAAAAACAAAATAATCAGTTTTAAATAACCACCCTGATAGAGCCCAGAGAAGATATTTTAAAATTATAAGCCAAGTAAGGGATATAAAATGGTACAGTCGTAGTTTTATGTCCTCTCACCTAAATTATGATTTTAAAACAAATGTGTGGGGCTGGGCTGAAAGTCAGAGGAACCTGCCTACAAAGGCACCATAATTTTGGTGAGCAACCTAACATATTTGACTTCTGGCTGAGCTGTTCACCAACCAGTACTCCAGTATGCGCCTTTAACAAAAGTGGGGTGGGGTGGGGCTCCACGATCAAACACTTTTGGAAATGCTGAGAGATTATATACATTATTAGTATATTAAAGTTTCTGAGAAGGTCTGTAGTGAGAAAACTTTTAAATTTGAACACAAAGCATCGTGAATCTAATTCATCGTAGAATCCATTTGCTGTAGAACACTTATTAACATTGAGCAGAACTGGGATGCATTTCAGGAAAATATTATCTAGAGAAGAGATTCCCAAATTCATTGACTTATTAGTGGAATCCTTCATTGGTTTAGCAAACATTTGGAAGTGACTATTGCCAGCCACTCTTCTAGGCACTGAGAATACAACAGTGACGAATGATAATATTCAAAGCAGGGCTCATCTGGTGGAGATTTTACTGTCAAAATAGAAAAATTAAGTACTATCTAGAGAAGTTCTTGTAAGCTTAGATGTATTTAATTATTACATTGTGAGATTAGACCCTCTTTTTCCCTTTTGGTTCTAAAATGTCTTTTCTTTTATAAAGACAAGACATTAGTAGAGGATAGAGTCACCTACCTCCACCTTTAAAATGCATTAGTGAAATAAAAAGTCTACTACCTCATGTCATTTCCAAACATTTTGATGGAAATTTTACTAGCTTATGAAATCCCAAAAGCCTACATCTGTTGATCAAGAGAATTCACCCATCTGTGAATTCAATTATACACAGATGTTAAACATCTGAATCCTGCCTTCCATGGTTTTCTGCTAATTTTTTTAATGCTCCTAAAACCATTTTGTGGCTATCTTCAAAAGCTAGAAATGAAGTGGAAAGATTCAAAGTCTGGCACAGAACAAATCATGTGCCTAAAATAGAGGTGTAGAAGACATTAATGCGGTAATCTTGTATGATTTATGCTCGCAAATATTTCTGGACCAAGAAAATCATTTTTTTAAAAGGGCATACTGTTAGTGAAGCAATTTTCTTCTGTGAAATGCACCATAGAGTAAATAAAAATGTAGCAGCTTATGGCATTAATGCCTCCTTTTAACCTGCCATTTCAATGTCCATTGATTATTAAGAGTTTATAGGTTTTTTTGTTTTTGTTTTTGTATTGTGCAGTGTTCATCGGTTTTGTCTTATAACAGGTTCAGAAGAAGAACCCAGTCCTGTTTTGAAAACTTTGGAAAGGAGTGCTGCTAGGAAAATGCCTTCCAAAAGTCTAGAAGACATTTCATCAGATTCATCAAGTGAGAATAAAGTTTGCCTCACTGTTCACACCCCCGTCTAAGCTTACAAATGCTCGTGTGTGCCTCTGTGGCCTCGCTGCATGCTGTTGTGCACCGAAACCCCTAAAGGGGGGCTTAGCAGACGCGAGTCACCTTTCCCAAGTGAGCTACAGAGGCTCACTCTAACGCAGCTGGAACTTCGCTTTTAAAATAACGCATGAGATTTGGTTACTAGAACAATAGGTTGTCTTGCATTGAAGAATCCCAGTTTGAGTATTTATTCAAGTATGGTAAATTTTAAATGATTGTGGTAGCTAGTGGTTCTAATAGTAACAGCTCAACAACATGTGTTGTGTACTACGTGCCAAGACCTGGCTAAGCATTGCACATGTGTTATTTCATTTATCTGGCATAAGCAACCCTGTGAGGAACATGTTGTCATCCCATTTTACAGATGAGGAAAACGAAGCTCAGAGAGGTCAAGTAATTTGCTTAGTATCACACAGCAGAGCTGGGACTCAAAATCAACACACGATTGTCAAAAGCATTCATTAAGTGACCGTGTTGTATGTGACAGTGTTGGATGTCTGATGGATTTGTATGATAGGGAAGTGCATTAGTTCCTGGTTTCGAGGACTTTCTTTTCTTTCCATCCCTTCTTTCACGCATTTCTTTTGGACATGGAACTATAAGCCCAAAGACTTCCTGACACACAGCACTTGAGGCACATTCTTCCCCACTGGCTGCTGCTTTAATGGGTGAAGGACTTTTTAAGTATTAACATAAAACATAATGTATGAACATAGGGACTTGTCAGCCAGACAAATGGACTTAGCAATCATGACTTCTATAGCGGTTTTTTTTTATGCTAAAATATACCCCCAGGATTGCAGATGGTCATGAGAAAATCTATTGAGGGAAAGTTAATCACCGCCAAACTCATGATTAATAATTGACCATTGTTATGTTTAGAATACATTTTATGCATCTGTAATTGAGACTAAGAAGTCAGGATTTAAAAAGGAATGGGAAAAGAAAAAAAAAAATCACTCCACTAAACAATGTCTAAAATTCAGAGATTCCCAGAGCTCGGAAGGCAGTATTCCTAATTTGGCATGCGGTTCTAATCCTGCCAAAGATCTCGGAATCTCAGGGTTGTAAGGGACCTTGAAGGTCACCCATTCCAAACTCCCCCCAATGCAGGAATTCCCTCTAAAGCCTCCTCAACAGGTGGCCAGCCCCAACATCCGCCTGCATGCTTGAGAGAAGGCGAGAACAATCTTTTTGTTGGACAATGCTGATTGTTCCTCCTGATGCCTGCGATGGGCCCTGAGGAAAAAGAAAAACTCAGCCACCACCGCTCAGTTTGGCAGACTTCTTGCCTGCGGAGCATGGAGCTATTTCTGTGGTACTCAGGAGTGTGTAGGGTTAAAAAAAAAATCACCATCAGCTGATGGGTATTCCTGCACGCTCCCTTCCAAATACCGATACCCACTCTCACACTAGCCTGCCAAGATTCCACTTAGCAGCTGGTCCCCAGTTCCATCTCTTCAGTTGACTTCCCAAGCAAGGCTCCCAGAGGCGTACACAAATGGTGATGCATGCACAGAAATATTTGTTAATGACCATGGGCTTGGGAAGGTGTTAGTCATGGCTAGCATCGCATCCTTTTTAGAAGAATAGAGAGGCTGTTGCAGCCCCGTGCTCTCTCCTGCTGCCAGCCGATTGCTTGCTCTGAGCTAACCCTCTAACCCTTGGGAGTGCGTGTGCAGCCTTGTGCTGATGTAAGCTGCATCAGGGCTGAAACGGGAGCTCCTGCTATGGCACTGGCTCAAGTAGCTAATCTAAAGAGAAAGTATTTGGGGGAAGACATCTTGGTTGCACCCCTCACTGCATCTTGACTAATTGCTCTCAACTCCGGGGCCTTTCAGGGGCAGTCTCATTCTTCCTCCTCGCCAGGGGTCAGCGTGTTAACCATTTGCTCATTTCTCCTGAACAGATCAAGCAAAAGTAGATAATCTGCCAGAAGAATTAATACGTAGTGCTGAAGATGGTAAATATCTCTGTATTTGCATGTCTGTCTGTGTATTAGGTTCTGGGGTGGTTTGGGCAGTCACTGGGACGAAGCTGTTGGATAAATAGAAACGTCATTTGCTACAGTGTGTGAACGGTGCCTAAGTTATTGTCAAACGGCTCTGACTTGGTGCATTTAGTACTGACTGTGCGTGTCGTAAGGCTTCTGCTGGGGATAGCGCTGCGAGGATTTCGTCAGAGACCCTTGGGAAGCGAGGGTGTCTATAAATAGGAAATTGGATTTCTATGGGTAGTAGCTGATTTTTGCTACTCTGACTTGCAGAACTCCCTGTGGAGGCAGGAGAAGTGGAATGGGTTCGCGGGTTAAGTTATTCCTATATTTGATTCTCCAGACTCAGCATTTAGATCTCTCTGGGCATACCTGGAAAAGCTTTAAATGTAAAGGAAAGAGTCCCAGACCAAAAGTGAGGCTCCTGCCTCTGCTCATGTAAATAACAGTGTGGACTTGAGGGTAAAATTAACTGAGTTTGAATGTTAAGGAGTCAGAAGATTTTGAAGCTTTTCAGTTGATCAGCTACTCCTTTGTTCAGGTATAAAATGAAGAAGGTAATAGTGCCTTGATGAGGGGAGGTATGGAAATGAGCCCTAGTTTATAGTACAGCATTCATGTATATGTGAAACTGATATTTGTATGCTGGAATTTTGTTTTCTAAATTCCCTTCACTGTAGTAATAAAAATGTATATTCACTGAGCTTTACCTATATAAAGGCAGCAACAGAGACCCTCCAAGACCATTCCTTACTTTTATGTAATACTTGTCTTTCTCATTCTGTTTACAACAACCTCATTGAAGTAGGTGGGATAGGGATTTTTTTATCTTTGTTTCACAGATAAGAAAAGCTCTGGGAAATTAGGTGACTTGTAGCTAGTGAGTCCGTGGGAGGGCGGAGACTAGAATCACAGCTTCCTTACTCCTAGTCCAGTGCTCCTTCTATTTCCATGCCATGGCTTTCGTGAATTGGAGGAAAGATGCTAGACAGAGCCGATGCTGAGTGCTGGGTGGTCAGTTGAACGGGAGACCTAACGAGGCTAACGAAGAGGCACTGGGGAATGGATCAACGCAAGCTGAAAACCTGTCAGGTGTATTTCTGCAGTCTCACTTGTGACACTGACATTTGAACTTTTCTCTCATGTCTCTTTAATCCTTCTGTGAAAATGGTATTTATTCTCAATGTTGCTCTTCTGAGTAGATCAAAAAGCAGATCAGGACCCAGATTCAAATGAATGCATACCAGGAAGTGAGTAGCGGGTTCTTTCTCACAAATGACTGAGTGTCGCCCCTCTCCATGGTGTTAAATATACTGAAATAACTAACCCCGTTAATAACACAGCTTTACTATTGGTACTAAACTCTTGCAGCTTACAAAACTATTTCATTCTGGCAAGGGTTTTATTAAAAACATTTTACCGCTGTCTGGAAAGATTAATTTCTGGTTTCACTGAGGGAGAGTTACATATTTAAAAAAATTATATGTACATATACTTGTATAGGTATTACTTGCATATGTTAATGCTGAGTATTATCTTCTTGTAGTCTCTCTGCTCTTTGAGCCTGGCTTAAAGTAAAGTTGGCACCTTGCATTATCTCTTGACTTTATGTTGTTGCAGTGTGGTCTTGAGTATTGGCTGTGGCTTTTATACAAGATGGTAGACATGAGCAATATAATTTATTTGGATCTAAGAAAGAACTTTGACAGATAGTATGTGGTATGGTTGTGTATGCCTCTCTACGTATCTATAGAAGCAAACGTTGTATGTTCAGGGTTTAAGCTCTGAAGTTCAAAACTAGACTTGAACAGTATATATTCAACATGTAAATTAAAAGCACAGAAATAAATGTATACTTCTGGTGGCTAATGTCCATCATCTAGTTGACATACTCCACCAAGCAAAGACAATGATTCTTTGCATTTTTCTGTTTAATCTTAAAATTGCTATACTTAACTGTGACTACTGTGTTGAGGACAGATAGCACATTAAAGAGGTGTCTGTGGGCCTAGCAATGCATGCAGGTATGTGTGTGTGTGTCTTCTTAGCTTCCTGGTTTCAGTCAGTATCATAATCCTAGGCACTGGAGATCTAAGGTAACAATACACATGCCAGCCCGCAGGAGTCCACGGGATTTTTAACGACAGTTTTCCAAGTCTTTGGATGTGCTAATAGGTTTCGATGAGAAGAGCAGCTTAAATGAAGGAGCCATTAGGTAGGGAAGCAATGTGCCAATGCTAAAAGGCAGTGACATCTAGTCTGAAATCTGAAACTTCGCTCATGAGGTCCCCCTTCCAGAGATGAAGTTGCTGAGCTTTGGCACATGACCTGACAAATTCTTAACTACCTAGGAAAACAGACGTCCCAGGCTTCCGCCCTTGCATATTCTCTGTCCCACTGCTGCAGAGGAAACAAGACTGCTGTCCCTTGGGTGGATGGTGGGTAAAGAGGCTTTTGAACTGGGAAATACTTAAATTTGGACATCTTATTTTTATCTTGCTATTTTGTTCAACATTTAGCCTGAGGAGTAAAAATAAAACACAGACATAGATATCCATCCGTCTGTCTGTCTGTCTGTCTGTCTGTCTGTCTGTCTAGCTATCCATCCATCCAATATATCTGCATCTTCATTTGTGACCTTCTGATTAGCTTAGTTATTGGTTAAGACAAATCATGTGGTGAATTCTGGATAAATTAATTTATCTCTTTTTAATGATATTTTCCAAAATGACTCTCCATGCCTCAGCTGAGATTATTCCCTTTCTTACCACAAGACAAAATTAAATACATGATCTGTACACCTGAAACTAATGTAATATTGAATGTCAACTGTAATTGAAAAATTAAAAAAAGATTTTTAAATGATTAATTGAAGAAAATGAAATGCATGATCAAAACATAAATAACTAAAGTCCATTAAATGTAAAACTTACTACATTTGAATAGTGCATATATACTTTGAAAATAATAGAGGCCAGTGTTGTAAAAAGTTTTGCATACTCATTGGGCTATCCTATGCCCTCATGGGACCTAATCTTACACTACTTCCAATCAAGGCACCCAAATACACACGCGGGCACGCATGTGCGCACGCACACAGGCACACATTGTTTAATGGGAAGTGATTAAGGTGGGTACTAACTTGTGAGACACCATAAATGTATTTTGATATATTTGTGAGCCTAAGGGTAGGTGAGAACTACTATGTGAATAAGCAAATATTTTATATGTGTAGTTCAGTTTTCAGTTTTGCTTTATTAGATTTTATTTAACTAAAGATGACTTTAGCTAATGCTTAGGGCTGAATTTGAGCCTTTTAAGTTACACATAGGAAGATAATCTGATTTTTGTCTCTTTTTCTAGTATCTCTTTCAGTGATTAAGCTAAGTCAATATATGTGTACTACATTGAAAAGGTAATTTAAAGAATCTCTATCATATAATATTTTTTTGTTTAGCAAATACTATATAGGGCCTACTAGGTACCAGGCACTGTTCTAAGTGCCTTGAAAAATATAAACTCATTTAATATGAAAGCTCTCACTACAAGAAAAGCTTGGACACTGTGATTCTTAGAGAAGAAAATAGTTTTCTACTAGAGTTACACAAATTAGGAATACAATTCATCATCTTATTCTGACCTCCACACATATACTTACTGTATCAGAAAGAAACCATATGCTACATTTTCATACTAAATTCTTAGTGTCCTAACTTGAATCATCCAAACTTGGCCTTAGGCATTGCTATTGAAAATTCTGAGTTGACAGGTATGTAAATAATTTTGATTTTCAGAAGGTAATTCGTTTTGAAATTGTAGTATTTTATGATTCTGAGTGAGAAACACTGTCCGAAAAGTAATCTCCACAATCACTAAACAAACAAACCTTCTTTTACGCTCTCAATAGCCAGGACACTTTTATGATTGAGTTGTATGCAAAGATCCCTGCTGTCCGATGAAATAGTTTTCCAGCCTGCAGCATGTTAAAAATGTATCTCAAGGAGATGAATCAATAAATTAACAGATCTTGTGGTTCAAAATTCAGATGTGAAAAAATAAGTTAAAACCTAATTACATAGGTAACATGTTTTAATATAATTTAAATCCAGCTCCAGTTCAATAAAAATTAATGTTTTTTAATTAATTTTTATTTTCTATTTGGTTCAACTCCTTGCTAGTTTTCTCTATATAATTTATGAAAACTGCATGTTGCTTACCTTATGATCCTGTGCCTGTGAACTACTGTGCCTTTAACCTTTTCACAAAAACGTCTGTGTTTATAGATTAAAGAAAAGTATATTTTTAGCTTATGCCTTATGTTTGTCTGATAATTGTATGGATAATTGAACGGAAATGCTGCTGTTTAGTTTCCACAGTGCCTTCCCAGCCTGATAATCAGTTTTCCCACCCCGACAAACTCAAAAGGATGAGCAAGTCTGTTCCAGCATTTCTCCAAGATGAGGCAAGTGTGTCTTTTGTACCTTCAGAAAAATGGAACCAAATACATGGATTTGCTATGCCAAGGTCGGTGTGTTTGTATTCAGCCCAAGAGGTCAGCAGGACTGACGTTTGCCTCTCAGATCAATAGAAGTAGTGTTGTTCATCCTGGAACAAGGCGAGGCATGTCTCATTTGACTCAAACAGTAACTCTTTTTGGTGGTGAAGTCAAATTGCATAGATTTGAGAGGGTGACTTTCGTTTCAAAGTGGGTACAAAATAAGAAATCCAGGCAAAAATATATTGGCATGAACTAACTACTCTGTAGTTAAGAACACAGTTGATTTGTGAAAGCTTAGTCTAGGTAGCATGACTCATTTGAAAGCATGTATTAAAATAATAATGTAACAATGACACAGCAAACTTTAAGGTCATCTACTGGGTATAGGCACTTTATATACATTATCTCATTTATTCCTCCAACAGCCCTTGGGAGGTGGCACCCTCATGATCCCCAGATATTACAGATGAGGAAACTGAGGCTAAGAGAGGTGAAGTAACCTCACTCAGCTAGAAAGGGTGGAACCCGGACTGTAGCACAGATCTGACTCCCATGTTGTTAACCACTGTACTCCTGTCTCGAGTAAGAACAAGATTATTATCTACTACTCATTGAGTACCTAATAAGTAACAGGCACTTAATATTCATTCTGTTAGTCAATTCTTACTAACTAAATGTGGTATTATTTTCTCCATTTTAGAAAACAAGAAAGAGCCTCAGAGAGGTTATGTAACTTTCCCAAAATCTAACAGCTACTAAAAAGGAGATCTAGGACTGTAACTAAGTCCTTTGACTGAATTAAGATTCCATGTTCTTACAACCAGGTAGTTAGGACTCTGAAATTAGGAGTCAGACATTCCTGGCTATACTACTGGTTTGCTGTGTGATTATGGACAAGTTTCTTAACATCCCTGAGTTCAGTTTCCAAGTACTTACCTCATGAGTTTGTGAGAACTCAGTGAGATGATGCAGAGAAAATAGATAGCACAGTGCCTGACACATGGTGAGTACCCAGTAAATGTTGTTAGCAATTACTATTTGCAGTTTGGGTCTGATTTTTGATGGTGAAATAAAAAGCTTCATCCTCAAGCGTTCTCTTCATAGATAAATGTGAGGGGAGCTCTGGACAGCACACACATTATACCCCTCCTCCCCTACTTCCTGGGTACCATTCATGGGCCTTAGATGAACTGTATCTGCACATATTCAGGTCTTACCTATGCTTAAAAGCCTACATTACAGTTCCTTTGGAAAGAACGACTCATTCTTTGCAGTCCCTTCGATAGTGGGAAGCCAATGGTAGGCACCTCATGGAGTTTTTATGCTTTTATACCTTTGTAAATATGCTTTGATGCTTTGATCTTGGATTGTCATAGTAATGGACCATATAATAACTTGAGAGGCAAAAAGTACCAGGTCTTAGAGTTTTATTTTTCTCCTCCCTTCAGTTTTAACCTAGTGGCTTAGCTCCACACAAAAGAATCCAAATCATTTGAGTTTGTGCATCAGAGATGACAAGCTGTGTTGTGTTACTTTCCAAGTACATAGGGTTGGACTAAATGTTAAAGGAAGTGGAGATGAAATCAGGCCTGGCTTCTTTGTCCACTGTCCCTTTGAGGCTTAGCATCAGTGACATGTGTTGAGTGCCAACTATGTGAAAATCAGTGTTCCAGGTGAATAAGAGAGGGCCCCAACCTTCCAATAATTCACTGGTGATCTGATATACTAGGTACAATGTTGTACATGTTATAATAGAGGGAAATGGACTATAAGCATGTGGCTGGGGGAGAATGTGACAACAGAGACATTAACAAGGTTTGGATTCTTTTTTTTATCCTTGAAGATTTTTTTCTCATGCATATAAGTCATACATTTTGTTTTTCTTTAACTCCTTTCTTAATCTGCACTAGAATTGGCATCTGTTACATTGATGCATCGTTGCATGGCCCTGGAATATGTTCGCATGAACTAACGACTCCTTCATAAAGGTGTTTCCCTAATCCCAGAGCCACAGAGCTGCTCCATAAACTCTCTAACAACCAAGGGAGCTCATTCTGAATCATGGATTTTTAAAGCTGCCATCTAATAAAGTTTAGATCTAAATATCATAAAATTTGCTATTTGCTACTTTTCTAACTTGTCCCAGATAAATACAGGGCCCGGCAGAAGCAACACCCTTTTTAAAGTAGTCCTGTGTGTAGTTCTGATATTGTTATTTTACAGAATTACATGCATCTGATTTTGGTGTAGAGTACCCGCTCATTAATAAAAGGGTGTTATTTGTGCCAGACCCTGTGTTTCCTGAGACATATCTAAAACAAGTACTTTGTTGCTATTTTTTTAAAAAAATGTGTTAAACTCTAAAATAAATAGAAGGTATAATTTAATATACTTCCCTATAGCAACAAAAAGATAAGTACAATAGTGCTACAGAAATACATGAGAGGTAGTTTTAACATTTTTTTAAATAAGTAACTTTTAGTTAAAGCAGATCAGACTAGTGTTTATTTTTTCTATAATAGTGTCTCATGTAAAAGATTTGATTTTTGGGAAAGTTAAGGCTATATTCATAATGCTATTTTATGTTTTGACAGTAAAACTGAGACATTTTATTGTCTGGGTAAAGTTAATTTCACAAATATATCAATAAAGTTCTCCAAGAAGCATAAATGTGTAATATTAAGAAAGAACAAGGAAACTCACAGTAGTGCTGTCTCCTGCAGCACCTTGGGACCACCTTGTGGGTAAAAAACTAAACAAAAAGCACTTAGTTATTTTGGTAGTGAAGCATTGCTGTCCTCAGGTGAGGCCCAAGGCAGACCATCCACCCCATCCCGAGTCCTGTTCCTGGGCAATAAGCACTGGTGTCCTTTGACCTTGGGAAATGTCATACGTCAATGGGATGCCAAAATATTATCTTAAAGCAGAGATTCTGATCTTGACTCATGCTGAATTTCAATGTTGTGTATATTATATGATGTTTTGTAGAGTGATGACAGAGAAACAGACACAGCATCAGAAAGCAGTTACCAGCTCAGCAGACACAAGAAGAGCCCAAGCTCTTTAACCAATCTTAGCAGCTCCTCGGGCATGACATCCTTGTCTTCTGTATGTAAACCAAGGCTCCGTGATAATATCTCCTGCATCTGTGCACCTTGCTCTAATACGCCCCTGCTCCTGAAAAATGGCCTCCTGCTATAACTCTCAGATCCCCAGGGCATGAGATTCTTCTTCTAACCCACCATTAGCTTCTGGCTAGCTACAGCTTCCTTTTTTTTTTTTTTTTTTTTTTTTAAGCATCAGAGAGTTCAGACTTGTTATAAATCAATATGGTTTTCTTCGCTGTAAGCACTTCAAAAATAAACCTGAATTACCAGCAAGTTGAACCACTAAATTTTTCTGTGCAAGGAAAGGGTAACTGTTAAAAAGTCTGCTTTCATCAGATATGCTCTTATAGACTGTTGGCAGGTATAAAATTGTACCTCTCCTTTTAGCAATATTGATGAATGGAAGTACTGAATCACATAAAAGACTAGGGGAGGTGATTCTATGCCTGATAAAAGGGTCCTCAACAGGGTTTTAAGAGAAAGGCTCTTTAAATGTGATTGCTCACATTTGATTTAGAGAATTTGACTTTACATAAACCTTTCATAAAATAAGGTAGTTTTGTATTCCTGTTGTACATGTGTAGAAATATATACATAGATATACCTACATACACCAATTCAAATATTTCTGCTATACCTACATATGCACTTATCTCTCCAGGTATGCTAAACAAATGATAAAGCTTTTCTCAAATTCTTATGAACCTCACATTTCTCAAACATTTTTTTTTTTTAGAATCTATTTAAGTCAGATTTCTCCTGCTAACAATCTAGTGTGTGGTCTTGGGAAGGCTTTAACTCTCTTCATCAATCATTCTTTATCTACCCTTCCTGACCTCTAAAGGCATATGGCTCAGTAAGCATTTTCCTAGCGTCAGCGGATGGGTAACATAGTAAATTCCTTTTTAGTGCCTTGGAAATCTGATAGAGCAACATGTCACTGTGATTTGTGTGCCGGGGTTTTCTCACATTCCCTTTCTTTACCATTTTAAATACTAAGCATGCCAAAAAGTAGAACTCTACCCCTTACTATAAAATGACCCTGCTATGAAATGATTCAGCATCTAAATAACTTTGCATTTTACTTTTCATCTATGTGTCTTAGGGGCTATTTTTTAAAACACTAGTTGTGTTATGTACATCATGTCAGGTTATCTTTGTTGATGTGTCTCTATCCCATAGTTAATTAATTGCTTTTATATGTAAACTAGAGAAATAATGGCAAACAAGGTTTATATCCATATCCTTGTGTTGGGTTCAAGAAAAGACAAACACTGCATGTTTCTGATGTTTTCAGGTGAGTGGTAGTGTGATGAGCGTTTATAGTGGAGACTTTGGCAATCTGGAAGTGAAAGGAAATATTCAGTTTGCAATTGATTACGTGGACTCGCTGAAGGAGTTGCATATCTTTGTGGCCCAGTGTAAAGATTTAGCAGCAGCAGATATTAAAAAACAGCGTTCGGACCCGTAAGTACATTTTGGAGTTACTATTTTCTCTTAGTTACTCGTCATGTTGTAGAAATTAGGAAGGACAGAAAGCAATTAAAGGGAGGGTATGGGTGTGACTGTGTTGAATGTTCGAAAGGGCAAGTTGGGGTAATGCTGTTTTATTTACCTTATGTAGTCATATGCCAAACTTATTAAATTACAAAAATGTCATGGAAGCACAAAATGTTTCAAGTTGGAAGGGGCCTTTGAGGTTATCTTGTCCAATTCCTTTTCTTTTTGTAGATAAAGAAACAAGGGCCACAGAAAATAAGCAGCCTGTTACATAAATTTGGATAGTTAGCAGCAAAATGAAGAATGAGGGCTTGAATGCCACCCAGTTTCTTTCTGTGACACTCTCAAACTTTCTCTAAAATCAGGGACATGTGGGACATACTGTATAATGTTCAGGGTACAGAAATAGCCAGAATTCTAGATTTCCATCTTTAAATTATATTCTGCAGAAGAACTTTAGAAGGAATTACCAATTCATCTTTGAAAGCACAGGTTTAATGTATTGCAGTTTATTTGCAAAAGTGAAATGATATTCCCCACTTATTCCTATGCAGAAGTCTGATTCTTAATTATTTTGTTAGCATAAACCTAATCCTTTTTGCTTTTATTATAAAAAAAAAACCTGGGCTCAATATCCTTTTTTTTTTTTTTACATTGAATAGGTGTGGTAAGATTTTTTTTTCACAAGACAGTAACAAAAACTTAGAAAAATAATTCTGCAAGCACCAAAGTTTTTCTCACAAGCCGATAGAATTCAGCACTGCCCCGTATTAGAGAAGGCCAAATGAAAGGAATTCTGGAAGTCTTCAAAACAACATAAAATAATCAATTCCACTGAAACCACTTAAAAATTTTAAGTACAAAGGTGTTGGTGAGGACATTGCTTACTTGTTGCTTTTCTCATTATCATGAAATAATTATTTGTCCATTTCCAATGCATTTTTAAGAGTAGAGGTGGAATCATCAATTTTCTCTGACCTTCTTGTCTGTTCAATTGTCTTTTTAGATATGTAAAGACTTATCTGTTACCAGACAAAGGCAAAATGGGCAAGAAGAAAACAGTCGTGGTGAAGAAAACTTTGAATCCTGTTTATAACGAGATACTGCGGGTATCTATGGCCTCTCTATCTGGGGAAATCCTGAATGGTGGCTTATGTGTTTAAATAGCCATGTCTTCTCGAGTAGTATCTCTACAGATGACGTCAGTCACCAAGGGAGGAGAAGGAAGGAATAAACACTTTTTGAGGAGCTGCTTTGTATGAGATGACATACCATGAGTGTTGTATGCGCTACCTTATTCATTCTTTACACACCCTACCAGGCAGATATAATCATCTGCATCCCACAGATGAGGCAAAAGAAGCTTGGAGAAATAAAATAACGTGCTCAAGGATCCACAGCTGATGAAGTTGAGCATTGTAGAACCAAAATGATTTTCTAAAAGCATCATTCGGGTGGTTATTTCTCTGCTTCAACTTTTTTAAGATTCCCATTACTCTAAGGATCAAGTCCATCCTTAACCTGCACACCAGTACCTTTACAACCTGGGCTCCAGCCCCATCTTTTCACATTGACAGTTATTGTTCAGGTCACTCTGATATTTTTCTGTTCTTTGGAAGAACTACATTTTCTCAGAGTGCTGGGACTCCCTGTTCAACATTTTAGGATGGAACATTCTCCCCCACATTCTATCACCTAACCACCTCCCACAGCCTAAAATGCCTCTTCCTGTGAGAGGCTGTCCTTAACCCTCAGTCCCCGTGCTGTCTGCTGCCTCCTTCTTCTTGCTTTATAATAGGCTATATTAACACTTAGCACTTGACTGGTTTGTCTGCTTTCTCACTAATTGTAAGTTCCCTGAGAGAGAGACCAACTTTGTGTTGTTTATAAACTGTGTGCCCATGGGTAAATGACTTAACATGTCTGCACTTCATCTCTGCAAAGGGGACATAACAATAGTACCTTCCTACCTACCACAGTAGTTGTGAACGATAAAAGAGTTAATATACATGAAGTGATTAGCATACATTAAACACTTAATAAATGTTGACTTACTTAGTACAGTGTCTGGGATAAGGACTCAAAAAATGTTTATTGGGGGGACAGATGGATAGGCAGGTGAATGGCAACTATCCCTGCCTCAAATACCCATATTATTTTTTCCCTGCAAACTGCATCATGCTGCCTTAGTCATGAATCACAGATAACAAAACTATAAATAAAAGTGTTATTCATTTCCCCTTTCTGAAAATTCTGTCCAAGTATTTGGTTATCCTTTAAGAAAAGAAGTAGAGTTAAATTAACTCCCAGTCATACATGCATGAATTATTTCTGTAGCAGGTTTTTAATTACAGTTTGACTATGATATACCTCAGCACCCTAGGTAGCTATTTCTAGGTCAGCTACTTCAACCTTATACTCAGGAAAAGCCAGGTAATTTAAATGGTGAACTCAGAGAAAAGCAAGTCTGCTAAAACCAAAATGGACATTCAAGAAGTACATCATAAAGCCAAATAGAACTTATTTTTGGATTAGAAGTACTATTATCCCTTCCATGATTATATATAATCAAGGATTGACTACACTTTCAATGAAACTGTTAGGATGCCAAATATTTTCCACTTGACCATATAAAGCAGGAAAAACCAAGCATATCTTTTCTTGAAAAATACCTTGTCCTTGCAGGATATCAATAGTGGGAGAAGTTGTGTGTATACAGTGGCAGATGATATGTGGGAACTCTCTGTACTTTCCAACCAATTTTGCTGTGGATCTAAAACTGCTCTAAACAATAACGTTCATTAAAAAATATACCTTGTCTTTAGGTAGAAAAGAGACCATTGGATTAAACTTCATTTGTATTTTTAGACTGCATTTGATTTATGTTAAACTTAGTTGGAAATCAAAACATCCAATAAAAAAGGGAATAATTGACTTTTGTTTTTAGAGCGCTATTACCAGCTGTGATATTCGAGCTATGGTTTGCTTTTTCCAGAGGGGCCAAGGAAGTCAGCTTTTGTGAAAGACAGATTTTTCGCTCTTTGAAACAAGACACTTTTAGAATAAGATGACTTTGCAATATTCTGGAGACTTGAAACCTAACAGATGAGAAAGTCTGATCTACACAGATGACTTTTCATCTCTGTGTTATGACTTTGGCATAAAGTAATATTATTCACCACTTTAATTTCCTTCTTTGAACTGCAGTATAAGATCGAAAAGCAAATCTTAAAGACACAGAAGCTGAACCTGTCTGTATGGCATCGGGATACATTTAAACGCAACAGTTTTCTAGGGGAAGTGGAACTTGATTTGGAAACTTGGGACTGGGACAACAAACAGAATAAACAATTGAAGTGGTACCCACTGAAGCGGAAGGTAAGTTCAGAGCTTTTGGGGTGGTTGCTTGGTTGGCTGGCTGATTGGTTGGTTGGTTTGGGGCCTAGTGTGTAGGAGAAAGCTACCATAAAATTGTGTTTTCATTCAGAATACTTATCTGTACTTTGGGATCATTCTGTCTTTTCACTCTGTCCCACATGTCTCTTATGCTCTTTACTTTTTTCTCCCCTCTCTGTGCTTTAGGTTGGCTATTTTTTGCTAACCAATTGTTTAGTTCAATAATTTTCTTATCTGCTATGTCTAACTTGCTGTTACACCCGCTACAAGTCCTCAGTTACTGTATTTTTCAGATTTATATTTTCATTTGATTCTTTTTTATAAATTCTACTTCTTTGCTAAAATTCTGCATCTTAACATTATCTTTATGAATACACTAATCAAAATTATTTGAAGTGTGTATCTGAAAACTTAAACTTTTGTGAATTTCTCTTATCTGAAATGTTGTCTTATTCTGGTATTCCTGTGCATTTGTTATTGCTTGCTGGATACTGCATATGAAAATGTCTAGGGATAATTTGAGGTGGCCTACTCTTGCTTCTGACACACGGAGTAGGGACAGACCACCTTAATATAGTCTGGGAATGAGTTACTAGAAGCTGGGGTTCAGTGTTTATCTGGTCTGATCTAGTTTGCCTATATTTTTAGGCTGTAAGGTTCCAACTGAAAGCTTATGAAAGTAGTTCTCAAACGTCAGCATGTATCCCAGTTTACCTGAAGGACTTATTAAAATACAGACTCCTGGGCCCTATTCCCAAGGTTTCTGATTCAGTAAGGTCTGAGTCCAAAAATATGCATTCTCAATAAGTCCCAGGCATTGCTGATGCTGCTGGCCTGTAGTCCATACTGTGAGAACCATTATATTACCTGAGGCCATTCTTCCTTAGCTGGCCATGGACTCCAAATTTTGTCTCTCCAGCCCCATGAGACTACCGAAAGCCCTGTTTAGCTTCCTAGTCTCTTTCTGCTAGGCTTTTATTCTCTCAGTTTGTCACTATTTAAAAATCAGCTAATGCTTAAAGTAGAAAGTAGAGAAAAATGTCAGATTCCAACATATTATCCATTTGAGTCCTATCTTAATAATTCTTTAGCACCTTCAAATAAATTTTTAATCAGTTATTATTATTATTATTATTATTATTATTCTCAGTATGAGGGTTGTTGTGGTCCTAGCTGGTCCATCATAGCTGGAATTGATATATATAAAAATTAATACAAACCATTATTTAGTATCTACATAATAAAACAGTTCCACTTAAGAAATGGTTTCCAAATATCACATCAGCATCACCTGAAGCACTTATTTCCAGCCCTACCCAAGACTTACTGGGTCTGAATTCCTCAGGTGTCAAAAGTATCTCATTTCTAACTAACTTGTCTTATATTTCTAATGTATAGCCACGTTTTTAAAATCAGGCCCTAAATGACCAGAATTTTAAAATAAAACTACCTCTCTTATACTTAAAAATAATAGACATGCACTTTAAAATTATTATCTAGGTGTTGTTATTCTTCCAGGCATCTACTCATTTGGTCTAACATAAACAGGCTAATGCAGCTTTGACAATGTGAGGTTTGGCTTCTCCTCCCTGCCCTCCACCCCACCTTCTTCTCACTCCTTCAAAGATCGAGAATGCAAATAAGTTGTTTTATGTGCTGGCTGAATGACTAACAAAGTGTATGTGTTTCTAGAAAAACCAAAGCAACATATACCATCACCATCTCCAAGAAAGTCATGTGATTCCCCAGTACCTCTGAGACTAAAGGCCTTGAACTGTTTCCTGAGTATCCTGCAAGGTTTTCCAAGATACACATGATGCTTTCCCAGATGGAAAAGTCATAGTCTAGCTCTGATGGGAAGGATGTTTTCATCCAGGGCATTCGTGTGGGATCTGTTGCCCTAGAAATGGGACAGATAGGGCCCTGTAACAGAGTACCAGTAAACGGGTTTGTGTTTCACACCTGCTGACCTTCCTTCATTTTTCTAGACAGCGCCAGTTGCTCTCGAAGCAGAAAACAGAGGTGAAATGAAGTTAGCTCTCCAGTATGTCCCAGAGCCAGTTCCTGGTATGTGGTGGTTTTCTGTCCAAATTTATGCCCTTTCCTCATCCCTCTCCCTCCAAGAATTTCTTTGATTGTTTCAAAAGTGAAGCCCAAAACAAACTTATTAACTTAGTAATTGTATAGACCAGTGGCTCCCAGCCCTTTTCCACTTGTTTTCCACTTTTAAATCCATGTTTATAAATTGATCCCTTGTTTTTAAATACTGATACTTTTGTTCAATGCCTGTCTTAATGGAAAATAAGTAATAAGTTATAAAGAAAAATTACTACACTAAAAGTACAAACCACTGATTTAATTTTACAATATTTGTAACATAGTTAAATATTGATAATGATCAAGTATTTAAACATTAAATTAAAAAACGACTTGAAAAGAATCACGAATAAAAGCAATGCACATACTTTTATTCAGTCAATAACTAAACATTTCAAATAGTCTGGCTACGGATGTATTTATGTTTGGGAAGTTCTAGAAATGTTGCAAATGGATTGTTCTGAAACTGTGCATTATGATTGGTGGAAGAGCATTTTGAGGGAAGGGTTCATAGCCATGCCCTCACCAATCATCATTCACTGATGTGATCTGATTTTGAAGTGTCTCCATTAACGGTGATTCAAACTTTACATTTATTGTTCCATAACTAAAGCTTTGCATTTTTTAACTTTACTTGCTTTTTTTGCCATTACTGATTATTTTTCTCGTACCCCAGATTGGCCCAGCATGTACCCCAGAGGGTAGTGTACCACCGCCTGGGAACCCATGGTATAGACCCAATGAGTCGATTTATAGTTATAAACTAGAAAACTCATTTTTTTTTTATTAGGGTAAAAACACATAGAATTTACCGTTTTTAAGTGTAACATTAATAGAGTTACATATATTCACATTGTGGTGAAGCAGATAGCCAGAACTTTTTCATTTTGTGTATTTGAAGCTCTACCCCATCCAACTACAATAGCCCTTTTCCCGTCCCTCCCCCCAACCCCCACCCACCCACCTGCCCTTCCAGCCCCCGGTATCCACCATTCTACTTTCTGTTTCTATGAGAAAAATTCTCATTTTTTCCACAGTCTAGCTTATAGTCCTTGTTTTAACTTTCACCTCACTCTCCCAAAAGTTTGTGTCTGCACATTGTGAATTGCCTGTCCTATATTCAGAATTTGGACCTAATGGTACCACTATTGCTAAGAGTGGAACCAGAGTGTTCTTTTTCACAGGTGGGAACTGGAAGAATCCGTATGAAACCCCTATGAAATTAGAGCTCATTGGCCTTTCACTCTCAAGGTCTCATCAGGAAAAAGCTTTTCTCCCAAGATTACTAATTGCATCCTTGATGTTAGGGTCTCAGGTCTGCAGCCCACTTAAGGAGCAAGAGGTTGGCAGGAAACGAATGCCTCCCTCCCCCCCGCCACTCTCATTCCACAAGCAAGTTCTCCAAGTTATTCTCCTTAAGAGTCTGTGTGAATGTCATGACTGAAATCAGGGGTTGCACACACAAATGCTTTCAGTAACCAGGCACTGAAGCTAATGGAATGGAAGAAATAACGGGCGGTGAGGGCAGTGACTGAACCAGAGCAAGGCATGCTAATTCAGTTAAAAAAAAAAATTGGAGGGTAAGCAAACATATCTTTAGGTCAAATGGTTGCCAAACCACCATCTTGTTACTTCTGGACCTTTCTGAAAGGCAGATTCTTATATGTAATTTGTATCCTGTCATTTATCATCAACATGCATCGAAATTCTGCCAGTCTCCTTTTCCATTTTCCCTGCTAGCATTTCTTGAGGCAGGGCCTGGGAACTGTGTGTTGTGACGGGCTCCACCTTGTCTGAGTTTTTGCTCATATAGTTTCCCTTCTCTGGAATGGCTTCATTTTCTCCTGAACCTATCCAAGTCTTAGATGAAGTCCCACCTCTTCCCCCATAAAGCTTTTCCTGACTATACTCACCCTCATTGATCATATTATCTTCCAGAACACTACAGTAATAACTTGGTATTTTATTCCATATTACATTTTTATAGTTTTTATTGAATGATTCTCTCTAGCTTAATGATAAACATTTCTGAAGCACATAGATTTCTTGTATTCCTTCCATATTCAGTGACATTCCTAGCATAGGGCTCAGTATGTAATAGTTGCTCAGCAAATACTGGTTGGTTGACTGATTGGGTTAATCTATCCAGAAAAATATGGTAGTATTTCTCTGTTCATGTGTACCCAACCTAACAGCTTTAGACTAAGCCAGCTTCTCAGGGATTCCCTGTTCATAATATTAACTATCATGGGCGTCTATATGATAGTCTTATAAAATGTGTAACTACTTTTAAGAAGAGTGACTATACCTTAGTCAGTACCTGTTTTGGTTACTTTACACTCCAATATGTTTAAAATGCCTTCCATCAGCACCAATTGATATTGATATCAGTATTTGAAAGGTATATGCATTTCACTGAAATTGAATGTAACTGTAAGTGGATGACTCACATATCTGATATCTATAATTGATCTTACTAAGCCAAGTAAAACCCAACAAAAGTAATGTCATAACTAGGCACTTGGACTCAAAAGAAATGATTTTCATAGAGCTGTCTGAGCTCAGTACGGCCAGACTCTAAAAGATACAGTTAAGAATGTACTCGTATATATTTAACTAATTAGGATCATATCACCAGTAACTGATATCACTGTGCCTGGCCATTTTTAGATTGGAATCTTTAGATGCAGTACTGCTAAGAGAGGAAGGACAGTGAAATTTTATTTTCTTTTTTTCATTACAGGTAAAAAGCTTCCTACAACTGGAGAAGTACACATCTGGGTGAAGGAATGCCTTGATCTACCACTGCTAAGGGGCAGCCATCTAAATTCTTTTGTTAAATGGTAATGGCATTGGTAACTCTGCGTCCCTTGGTTCTACAAACTGCTGGTTGGTTTTAGTTTTCTGTTCAGTGATGCCGAAACTCATCAGTCACACTTTAAATGAAATAACTCGAGACAGTGGCTACATGAACTAGAGGGATCTTTGATATGAACCTCCAAGGCTTCATTTAGTTTTAAAATCATAAAGATAAGAGTGGATATGTAAGGGCTATCTGGGAAAAATCCAGCCGTAAATGCCTATTATTTTTTCATATCGTATGGCTGGATTCTTTCCAGACACCTCTCGTATACAAATGAAACCAGATATGCAATGTCTTCTAGGAGGTACGTCTGCTTGTGGAGACAATATTCAGTATGAAATAGTTTATGAAATGCTAGCGGGATGTCATATCCCTTAGTTCCTTAGTGAAGCACCTGTTTTGTGGCCCATTTGCAACAGACCTTTGGCATCAGCCTACAAATATCTGGAAAATTATTTGCTAAACAGATACATACTAATAGTTAGCTTAAAAGACCTAAAGTCAATTTGGGTTCTTAAGTGGCAAACTTTTTTCTTTGTTGTACATATAAATGCCAGGTATCTAGTAAATAGTAACTAAACAGCTACTATTGTGCTAACCTAGTTCCCTCTGATTAATTTCAAATATAGGGAGTCTACAGATGACCAGTTGTAGCTACTTCAGATTATATGGCATTATTTATGACTTTCCCTATATATACTTCATAGATATCAGCTGGTAAGGTTTTTCAGCTCAGGTCAGTCTTCCGTTCTGAGACTGATCTCAAACCCTCTTGCCTTTACAAGAGGCATAGTAGGTTAAAGTTAACTCAGTTATTATTATAAATTAAATGAAAATTATTACAAATATATAACATGATTTATTCCCAAAGTCAAATCTAGCAAATTGGAGAGGTTTCTCTTCTTTTTCCATTCTGTACAAGACTAATTCCTTAGGCTATCACAGATAATCAGAAATAAACTGTGCTTCCAAATTTTAAAGGAATCCTCCAACAACTGCTACAATGCAGGCCTGTATAAGTGCCTGCATTTAATACAGTGCCTGCATTGTATAATATGTAATATGAATTACGTATTAAACAAACTAAGTTATTGGCTTTATATGTAATTCTTACATTAACCTTATGAAGTAGGCATCACCATTCCCATTTTAAAATGTGTAAGCAAGTGTCTGAAAGGTTAAGTAACTTTCCCTATAATACACAGCTAATAAGTGGCAGAGTCAAGATGCAAAGCAAATCTGGTCACTCTGACGTGCAACATCTTTCCAGCAGGATGTCCCAATGCCACCATCACTATTTCTCTACACTCTTCCATTCCTTCCACCAATCCCCAGTAGTGATGTTGAAGTGCACTGAAAGCATGAATGTTCACTATCTTATTAAAATGCTCTCACAATAATGTTTTCTTTCTTAGTACCATCCTTCCAGACACAAGTAGGAAAAGCCGCCAGAAGACAAGAGCTGTGGGGAAAACCACGAACCCTGTTTTCAACCACACCATGGTGTACGATGGCTTCCGGCCTGAAGATCTGACGGAAGCCTGTGTAGAGCTTACTGTCTGGGACCATTACAAATTAACCAACCAGTTTTTGGGAGGTCTTCGGATTGGCTTTGGAACAGGTAACATTGGTTACATTTTCAATTCCCTATGAGCCAAGTGCTTCTGGAGACACAAGAGGTTTGTTTAATGCTTTGCTTCTTCCTAATGGAAATGGATAATTTTATTTCTGTTAAGTGTAATAAAATCAATGAGTGTAGGAATATCAGGCTGTGTGCCAAGGGCTCTAGATATGTAGATTAACAGGATGCAGTATCTGTTCACACAGAGCTTATGTTATTGTGAGGGGACAGGAAAGTCTTCATTACTACTCTTTCCTGTAAAAAACATTTATGGTTCTTCATGGCTAAACGTGTGCATTGAATAATAATAGTAACTAACATTTATGAAGCATTAGTCACTGTACTGAGTCCTTTATTTGCATTATTTCATTCAATCCTCACAACAATTCTATGAGTAGTTGCTAATGTTATCCCCAGAGGAACTGACGTTCCAAGAAATTAAGTAACAGAACTAGTAAGTGGCAAACTCAAGCTTCTAAATGGAGCCTGTTAGACACGAAAGCTGTAACCACACTTCCTCAGACATCACTACTGTCACTTCCAACCCAATGTGGGAATTATGCCCCTGACAAACTGTCATATAGCTTGTCTATGTCCGTGAAGAGAAATTGTTACTCTGGGAGTAATTGGAGTACTCGCAATCATAGAGTATCTCATTATTGGACATTGCAGATGGTTAAACGCTCTTTCTTATATTGAGTCCCAGATCTAACCTTGTGGTGATGTTCCTAGCTGTCTTCCATTGGTGATTATAATTAAAGAAGGACCCGTTTCCCCTGCAACAAGCATTCCTTTCTAAATGCAAAGCTTCCTTTTCTTCAGGTAAAAGCTATGGTACTGAAGTGGATTGGATGGACTCTACTTCAGAGGAAGTTGCTCTCTGGGAAAAGATGGTACAGGCCCCCAACACTTGGATTGAAGCAACCCTGCCTCTCAGAATGCTGTTAATTGCCAAGATTTCCAAATGAACCCAAAGTCCACTGGCTCCTCCACGGAAAACTACTCGACAGGTGGAATCTGACCTTGAAAATCTGACTATGTGGACCGAGATCCTTACCTCCCATCTGTTGTCACTAACGGATGCATGTTCAAGTCAACCTGCATGTGCTTCTTTGGTTACACGGTCCAAGAGATTTAAATATTAACAAAACGTATCATGTATTTGTGACTCCAACACTAAAGAAGACATTGGAGAAAGCTAAAAAAATCCAACTGTTGTTTCAAAGAAAAAGCTGCCAAAAAATATTAAATGTGGGCTGTTGTTCATGGGAAAAAGTCTCCAGATTGCTCTCATGTGCTTCACACCCCAATCTTGTGCTACAGTTTGGAGGGCCTGCCACTTGATCATGGAAAATCCTTACAGGAACTAAAAATAGGTAGGTTGTGGAAAGAGTGACAGAAAGATAGTCCTACAAAGGGGAAAAAGGCAGACTATCAGTGAAGATAAAGAATTTGACCATAATAAAACAGCTTAATAGTAATTTCTATTAAAATATGGAATCCACGTAAGGGCAATGAGACTGAATTTACTGCATGCATTTTCTGCCTTGAGAAACTGCTTTCCCCTTTCCCAGTGTTAAAGCGAAGTCTCAAGTGGACTTTGGTGCCACCCACTGGCCATAGTGGAATTCGGTTTCCGGCTTAATTTTCTCCTAAGGTAGATCTCAAGCCTGTATTTTGTAATAGATTATGTATAAAACCCAAAACGCTCGCATATACAAGATTCTGTTTTTCTTATAAATCCAATATATGAAAGCAGCATGGGTGATCACAGCCATGCTTTGCAATGAAGTTTTAATTAGAATGTAAATTGTTAAATTATACTGTACTTCCTATGTGTGTATAACTTTCATAAAGTATTTTACAAAAACCCTTAGAATAAATTATTATATGGTTTAATTGTGTTGGCATATGAATCTGACTTATTACTTTAAGTTAAATACTTTATGTTAGGAATCCTAAAATCTAAATTTCCTAGCAAGGCTGAATAACTTCTGCGGGGCTAATACTTCTCCAGTCTTCACTGCAGCTCTGATTATTTCCTCTAAGTTGGAAGTTTTGACAATGTTATTAAGAGTAGACTTTTTATTTTAAGAAAGTGGATGAAAAGGTTTGAAGATAAGTTAATATTCATTCTTAAAAGTTTTCCATAGAGACATTTTGGGGTCATTTTAATATATAAAGCATTAGTCCTCCTTAGAACCCAACTAGCCTGCCCTTCTCAAAACAAGCACTGATTTAATGTAGGTTAGGGGAAGCCTGAAAGGTGGGTGAGTGTGACATCTTGCAACAGGTGTCTAATAAATGTCATTGAAAACAAGTAGAGTGCTTGCCTCCTCCCCCAAACAGATTATTAGAACTTCCTACCCACTTGCAAGCAACTAAGCTAGACCAACGCCCTTCCCATTGTCTGTCGTGGTCTGTTAGGAGGGATGTTTAGTCTAGTTCTATTTCCTCTTCCTGTTCTGACCACAGGGAGGGGCAAGATGAGCAGTAATGCAAATCTGTTCCAGCTCCTGCCGCTTCACAGTACCCACAAGCTGCTTCCTCAGCCGTTCTTTCAATATTACCTGCTCAGCCACCACCTCCCAGCATCCAGCCAGTGCTGATGCACTAACAAGACCAATCCTAGTTATCTCCCCATCTGGGACTAGGACTGCCTGCCTCCTTGCCTCCCCAGGTCTCTGGCCTTCAAATAACTGGAGTGGACAACAGAAACACCCTCCTTGCATCTGCCCACAGCATTTCCGACTGTCTCAGGACATCCAAGGGGATTTCATATCATCCAGAAAAAAATGTATAACCTTAATCTCACCTGGCTACAAGAGGAAGGCTAAATGGGCAACCTGAATTCTTCAGTGAACTCAAGTTGACAGACTTTTGAGCCAGTAAAACTTAGAGGCAAAATTGCCACTAAAACTTTAATGAATTATTTTTAATTAGAAGCATCTCCTTGAACTGCTTGGTTTAGGGCTATCATTTTTTTTTTCTTTTCTTTAGAAACCCAACTAGAAATAAGCCCCAAATGGGATTTGTTGGGAGTTTATTGTTAGCCCACAGAATTAAAGTAGTGCAGGAACCTAGATGGCTTTGGGGACTCAGGGTCTGGAATCAGGAACTCAGAATACTGTCTCTCAGGGAGTGGAAACTAGCACAGGCAGCTCCAGTTTCACACTCTCACAACTAAAGCACTTCTGTTTTCTAGGGTCAGCTTGAGAGATCTCGGGGAGAAAGTGGCGGGGCTCGGGTCATGTCCCCACCTACTGGATCACTCACTGAGGCCAAGAATGGTTAGGATAAGATCTTAGGATAGACCCTGCCTGGATTATGTATCCAACTTGTGACCAGGGAGAAGGGATCTATTGTCAGAAGGATGGAGTGTGGTACAGACATGGGCACTGTTGAAATTCAGAAATTTGTGTCTCCCTTAAGTGAAAATTCCATTACTTAAAAAATAAAGTCATATTTCAAAGAGTCACTGCTGACTCTTTCCAGAGAGGCCTGACTAAATTTCCCTGTCTACCACGACTGCCGCAGCTTCTAAGTAGGTGGTGAGGGTCCTGGAAGCCACATGGCCTGCTCACCTGGCCTAGGAACCCATCAAATGCATGATTACACTTAACCCAGACTGTCTTCTTCCATAGAGACTTAGCTACGAGTACATGTACTAGGAAATTTGCTTGGATGTCTTCTTACATATCTCTGTCAACCATACTCACCATTCAAGTCAAAAGCCCCTGAGCATCTGCCTCCGTGCACTCATTCCCATTCTGCTTTGGGGTTGCTCTCCCATCTCCTCTCCTGTCTTCACTCCCTCCAGGCTTGTTCACTAATTTCACTGGTTGGTTTCACAAAACAAATGGCTCCACATACTTGATCCAGTCATAGAATGTGCCTTCCACGTCTTCGGCTGAGTTGTTCCAAAAGAACCAGTTCTCCTTCAGCCTTACAAAAAGGAGACGCTCACTCTATGGCACTCAGAACCTCCGCTTGGATGCGAGATCAGACCTCAGATCATTGCTGTCCTGTCTTTATTCTTTGAGAGGAGTGATGTGTCTAGTGTATCCATGATCATGTTAGTAGTTACCACACTGAACTGCTGTTTTGTTTCTGTCATTAGACTGTAATCATCTTAACAGCTGCAAGCTTGTACATAACAGTATGAATAAGCAAATGAATAATTGAAGTATGAACTGTAGTCCACGGGCTTTAGTATAAAAAATCTGGATTTGAATTCTAGTGCTATCACTTATTCTCTGGTTGACCTGGGGAAGCTTGCTTACCCTCTCTGTACATTGGTTTCTTTGTTCCCTGAAAACTATAAAATGTGGATAATAAGGACTACCTTCCAAGAATATTGTTAGATTAATTACATGAGAAAAGATGCACAAATCCCTAGTACTGTGTACAGTATATAGAAGAACTCTATAAATATTAGCTTGAAAAAGGTGACATTGAAATACTTAACAAAGGCAAGTGTAGAGGACTCATTGGTCACTAGTAAAGAGAGTGTTGGACAATTTTATGCCTTGGACCTCTGGGAAGAGAATATATACTTGGTCAAAGGTAGCTGGAAAAATAACGGAGCAACGAAAAAGACCAAAACAACCAATTATGGCAGAGAGGAGCTAAAAGTCACTATTATTAAACTGTAAGTTCTTTGAGAACAGGGATAATATCTAATTTATTAATGTATCTAGCACAATACCATACATTGCAAATGTTTGTTGATTAAATCAATGGATGAATATTGATTAGGATCTTGTGAGATTCTTCACCTTGACAAGGGATATAGATTCAATGTTATTTAAAATGAAATAAAAGAAATACAAAATATTTTATCTGTGAAGCATCAGTTTAACCAGCAAGTATCATTGAGCATCCACTATGTACAAGGGACTTAGAAAGGTATCAATGGAAAGAGGAGGGAAAGCATCCATATGCTAATCTTCAAGAAACAACTAACATTGAGTATTTTTCCAATCTGTGAATTCACTTTACTACATCAGATAATAGTATATGGTAATCAGCAAATAAAAAGTTCACTATAAATAATATTGATTATATAATATATATTATCTATAATTATGTATTATAATAATCTTTTATTTAAAGAAAGAGAACTATTCTAATTTTCTAATCCCTTGCCTCAACTTTACAAGTTCCATTTCAGTATGTGAAGCTTGAAATTTAAGGAAAAGTGAAGAAGAGAAAGGGAAACATTATAAATAAGTTTAATTCACACTTTTTAAGTCCTTGGAGTCTACTTTCATAAAACCTCAATATCCTATCATTTAAGCAGTTATTAAATTTTTAGTTCAGGAAATTTCCCCAGGCCTCAACTGTTCTTTCCCAGTATAAATAAGAGATTCAGGATTTGGGGCTTGAGACCTTGATCTCTAAGACCAAAGGGAAAATCTGAAATGCTTCTTTCAGTTCTGTTTTGCTCCCAGTGAAATGTGAAGTATTAAAAAGAAAAAAAAATCCATCCAACATCTGTACTAACACCTGGACTATTTCCTTATCATTATGACTTGAGAGAATGAATCTGATGCCAGAAATAGTGGTCGCAGGCCTTGCCAACTCCACTCTGTGCTGAACTTTTCACAGTATTACGATCATTCTGAATTTTAAGATTTTTATATTGCTTTTTTCAGTTATCTTGCTAACTAAATTACCTATAAACATGATAATGTTTATCAGCTACATAATATTCTGTTATATGAAAATAGAATTTTAACATTGTTTTCTTTTATGGACATTTAGGTTTCCAACTTTTAATTGTTATAAACCATACTGCAATAAAAAGCTTTGAGCAAAACTTCTTTCAGATTATTTCCTGAGCAAAGGTCTCCCCAGAAAGGCAATCATTAGTTCAAAAGGCATAAAAATGTAAGTTCTCAGCACATGCTGTCATCTGACTTTCACCAACAGTTTAAAATAGTATCTATTTTACTATACCCTTATCAGTCCTGTTTAGTCTGAAACTAAAGGGAAAACTGACTAATTTGATAAATAAAATACTATTCAATTTTAATACTTATTGGATCACTGGTGGGGTTTAATTCTTTGCCATTTCTGTACCTTCATTTTTGAATTTAAGTGTTGATTTCTCTTTTAAGATGTTAAATAGTTTTATTAATTTGTACAAGCTCTATATAAAAATATAAATCCATTGTCATGTGTATGGCAGATATTTTTCTCAATTTGATTTTTGCCTTCAACTCTATTCAATACACATTTATCTGAGTTTTCCCAAAGTGCTAGGCACTGGTCTAGTCATCTAGGGTGAAAGTTCCTGCCCTTAATGATCTCAGGGTTTACTAGCGGGTGGCAGGCAGGTAAGCAAAGAGTGTAATAAGGCTTTCACATGCTCCACTAGAAGAACAAACCGGCTACGGTAGATGCACTAAGAGGTGAGTGGCCAACCCTACATGTGGAGTCTAGGAAAGATTTCACAGGGGAGATGATTCTTACTTAAGTATAAAACACTAAGTAAAGTATCTGAGTAACAAGGGACAAGGTGGGGAAAAGCATTCAAGGTAAAGGGAACCCTATCGACAGGGCCAGAGAATGGCTTGGTTAGGGGAACTTCATTCATTGAGTTGGGCGAGGGAGTAAAATGTCGGGCAGGTGTAGTGGAAGGAGAGCCTGAAAAGACCTCAGAGGTCACATAGTTTTGTAAATTATACCCAACTTTAGATGTTCAACAAAGTCAAATTGAGCTTTTTCTTACTCATCTCTTATATAATGTTTAAGCTAAGCTCCCAACCCAGAGCTCTTATGGTTACCTTTATTTTCTTCTAATTTCCATTTTTAATACTTTGATTTTGTTTAACTCTATATTAAACTATTTAGTCCATCTGGAATGAACTTTATTATATGATGGTAAGCCTCATTTGAATCTTTTTTCTTCTGTTTTAATGTTTACCATGTCTGTATCCTTCATTAAACTTCTTTCTGTAAACTTATTTTGCTAATGGATAAAACAGGGAGTACTGACTATCTAATAAATAAAGAGTATTTACTCTCAGCTAGTGACAATACTAAGTAAGAAAAAAGAAAAGAAATTTCATTGGGATTTGCCCTTTTGCTGAGATGAGTCAAACACTACAGGTGCACACTCACAGCCATTTAGGGTCCTGGCTCCCAAAGTGCCACTGCTACTTTGTGTTTATAGGCAGCAGAATTTTAGGGGCTAACCAGTGTTTCTAAAGACAAAAATTTATTCTCACGTCTAGGGAAGCAGGGAAAGGGAGGAGGAATTAGGTCACCACCAGATTTGTTTACTCCTATAGGAAACGAGGTGGAGTCAGGTTTCCTCCTCTGACGCTGGCTAGAAATCGAGTGGGCTGGTATCTCTTCTCCATGCAGTATAAGCCAGACACTGGGTTGTGAGTCGTGAGCTGTGATTGGTTAGAGAGGCAAGCACAACCTGACCAGATTGGTTCTGGGTTGCCCCAGACTTCCCTGTTGTTACTTCACAGCATTCTGAAGACTTATGCACCAATCACAGGGCTCCTTACTGGAAAATCAGCTGCTGAGCACAGCCAGGAGACCCTAGCAACATTGTGGCTTTTGAAATCTGAGGTAGGAAAGGCTGTGCAGTCCGCCGATAGCGGAGGAGAGTGCCCTATGCCTCAGGAAAAGCAGGCTTTCAGGATGGACAGCCCACCCTCTGAAAAGCCGTTAGATGCACAGAACAAACAACTGGAAAACCAGGAGGAGGAGGTGGGGTTTAAGGAAATGGACGGTCTGAAGGAAGCCTTGGCAAACCTCCGGGGACTGTCCGAGGAGGAGAAGAGTGAGAAGGGATTGCTTTGCTCCCGTATCCAAGAGCAGTCCCAGCTCATCTGCATCCTGAAGCGGAGGTCAGACGAGGCCCTGGAGCGCTGCCAGGTACTGGAGCTGCTCAACACAGAGCTGGAGGAGAAGAGGATGCTGGAGGTTGAGAAGCTGAAGGCCAAGAGCAAGCATGCCCAGAAGCTGGAGAAACGCTTTATGACCCTGGCAGCCAATCACGAATTGATGATCCGCTTCAAGGACGAACACAAGAGTCAGAATGTCAAGTTGCGAGAAGAGAATGAGAAGCTGAGGATGGAGAACAACAACCTCTTCAGCCAGGCTCTGAAGGACCAGGAGGCCAAAGTACTGCAGCTCACGACCCAGAGCAAGGCCCTGGCCCAGGAGCTGGAGACTCTGAAACAGAGGTGTGCCCAAGATGCCTGCCAGGCACGGGCCCGAGAGAAGGAGCTGCTGGAGCTGCAGAGTCAGCAGGCCTGCGCCCACACCCAGGAGACGGAGCAGCTGCACAGCCAGCTGCAGAGCCTCAGGCAACAACACCAGCAGGCCCTGGAGCAGATGGCGAAGGCCGAGGAGACCCACAGCACCCTGAGCCAGGAGCTGCAGGCCAGGCTGCAGACCGTCACTCGGGAGAAAGAAGAGCTGCTGCAGCTGTCCATGGAGAGGGGCACGGCGCTTCAGAACAAACAAGCGGAGATCCACCAGCTTGAGGAGAAGCTGAAGATGGCAGACGCGGCCAGGAGGCAAGCGCTAGAGCGATTTGAGCGAGAGGCAGTGGCCGTGGACCGTAACTTGAGAGTCCGGGAACTTCAGAGCAGGATAGATGGCATCCAGAAGGCCTACGATGAGCTCAGGCTGCAGTCAGAAGCCTTCAGAAAGCACAGCCTGGATCTTTTAAGCAAGGAGCGAGAACTCAATGCCAAACTCCGCCATCTCTTTCCATAAAAAATACTTCTGCTTCCTCTGGCCCCCAATTTAGAATTATATTATTTATGCCTTAGCATTATGGCAAGGGTAAAGATGGTATTCCCTTTATTGTACTTCTAAACACAAAAAGAAACCCAAAGAAAAGCTATTTTACTATGATATCTTGTTTTTAACTCTGTAAAGCTAACACTAATTTTCAGTCTCTATGATATTGCTGTTGTTAACTCTGTAAGGCTAACCCCTAGAACACACTGGATTTACCAGATTTCTCTCTGGGCCTTTGAAATCTTTCTGTTTGTTATCAGTATCTCCACCTGTCCCGGGATGTATTTATTCTCAACCTCAAATATCTTCATATATCCTAAGATTTTAAATTAGCAGCTCGTATAGATTTAAGTGAACCTTAAATGTGCAATGAGATGTGCTATTGTGAAAAAATATATACCATAATTAGCCCTTGTGGGTAGGTGGACTTGTAGACTCCTGTAGGTGAGATTGTAAGCTATAATTTAATAGTTAGCAGCATAATAGTTACCAGCATGGATAAATTTAGAAAAAAGTTGTCTGATTTTGCAGTAGGCCAAGCAATGACTTGCTTCACCTACTTTATAGCAGTAAACTTTTTACTTTATTTGCAGCAGCTTGGAAAACAAAGACTGAGATCATTAAGCAAACTTTATTATAGTCATGCTGTATGAGCAGTAAGATTCAAGTAAGTATAAGCCACCAGTTTTTTTTTTTCCTGAAAAATTAGATCACAGGCCATTTTCTTGGTTTTTCTTCTTAACAAGATTTAGAGGTACAAGAATGCACATATCAGTTTCACTTAATATTATACACAGACAAAAGGTGCTAACAGACAAAAGGCTCCAATTCAGGGTAACAACTACCAGCAGAGTGGATATGATATATACAAGGGCTGTCTGGAAAGTACCCAGCCTCGTAATATGAAAAATAGAGACATTCATGGCTGGGTTTTTTCTGGACAGCCCTCATATAGAAGTGCATAGTGATTATATTGTTTCTCTTAGCCTATTTTTTTGCAGTCGACTTTCTCTTTTTAAAAAACATCTAAACAGTGTACATGTGAGTATACATATGACATTATTGTAGGAATACTTAAATATTTAGTTATAAAACAAAATATATATTAACATAGTTCTTAAAGAGGTAGTTATAAAAAGTACACTTTGTGCTTTCTTGTTTTCCTGTATTGCACTGATATACAAACATTATTATGAATGCCTCTCAAAATAGATTGTAATGTATTTTTCTCACCCATTTGATGCCAAGAGTGCTAAGAGTTACCTAATGATTTGAACTCATTTAAAAATATTACTTGGGACCTTTTTGTAATAAGCAATTTTCAAGAGTTGCTTACCTTATCCCAGGTAGTTTTTAAAACCTGTTCTCTCACAGTTCTATTAAGATTGTGGTATTAAATACAAATTTCAAGGAACCATGTTGCTGGCTTGAGAAAGTACTATTTACTTTCTCCTAACATTACCAAGAATTAGAATACAGGAGACAATTTAATCATGATTATCCTCTATTGAGTCTACACTATTTATAATTATGCTGAACCACTTAGGATGGACTGTTTTATTTAATCCTTAGGGCCATTCAGGGAGGTAAGTATGTTTATTTCTATTTCAAAGAAGAAACTAGAATTCAGTGATTTGCCCAAAGCCACTTGGTTACTAGGATTTTGATGACACCACCACACTGAAAGATTTGTTGGCTGTCTACTGAGTGCCATGCTCTGGGGGAAGGCACTGACAATAAGCATGAAGAAGCATGTTTTCTGCCCTACAAGAGCAACCTCTAGTCTAGGGACAAAAAAGCAATAACATACGGTGTGGTGTGTTTTCAACGGCGGTGTTAGGACATCACAATGGGTAAACATGCACACATGCACACAGAGCAGGTAATTCTGCCTGGGAGTAAGGGTTGGGATGGTAGAGAGGATGGCCAGGAATGACTAACACAGGAGTTGATATATAAGCTGGTTCTAAAATAACTAATGGAATTTCATCAGATGGAGAAAAGGGACAAAGATTTGAGACAGCATCATGTAGAAAGTCAGGGAGGTTTGTAAGAATGTCCAGAATGTTTTGGGAAAACAGTAGTTGGGAGGAAGTGCAGAGAAGCATGGCTACAGATGTAACTGGAAGAGTAGGTTGTGAACATAGCATGTCTCCAAAGACGGCTGGCCTCTTCTGCTGGAGGGAGAGCAGAGGAGAGGGACAAGCATACACATTGGAGCCAGAAACCAGCCCTCCTCCTCCCACCCAGATTCAGGTGGCTCTGCTAGGCCCCTGGCATGCATGCTACAAATGTCCCTTCCCCACTCCCCTCCACACCCCTCCATCTGCCTGTCCAAGCTCCACTTCCTCAGTCCAACAGCCCTGTGGTGGTGGTAGCTTCTGCCCAAGTTTTGTGTACAGTCTTGCAGGACGGGTAAGGAGAGGCCCCTGGGCACAGACCAAGTGGGTCCTGGAAGCAGGGAATCCTAAGTCCTGACATCCAAGTATGGCCTGCTGGAGGACTTGGCCTGAGACTCCTCGTTAGGTAAGGAAGGGTACATCTGACCAAGTAAAGGGAAGTGTATGTTAGGGGGGCAGGGGCATGTGTCCCCTAAAATGGCTCAAAGGAAGGGTCTCAGTTGTCTGTGTCTAAGGACAGTGCTGTTCAAGGTCATGCTAAGGCTTTGTGTTAGGTTGAACCAAGGAAAATTGCCACTTTGTAGGTCACGAATGATTAAATACAGGCCATGTCATCATGTTCACTCTAAAACCCTCTTGAAAATCACAGACATTGAAAGGGAAGTACGTAATGAGTATAGAAGGTCAATGATAGATGCACAGAAAACAACTGAGGAAAAGAATTTACAACACAGACTAAGAAAGCAAGAGGGAAAAAAAAAAGCAAGCAAGAGGAATGTGATCCTATCATGTGTCAAGTGCTTTTCATGTCACCCTCATACCATCTCTTCAGGGAAGTTCAGTTATCACTATTTTGCAGATGAAAAAAGTGAGACTCTCAGAGGGTGACTTGTCCCAAACCAGGGAGCTTTGGGGTGGCAGGAGTGAGATTTGCACCCACACAGGTAGGATTGGCTTCATGGGTATGCCACCTGCCTGGGGACATTGTACTTGCTTTAGTACTCCACTGTCGCTGCCTTGAGATTCTTAATCATCATGTGGCAAGGGGATTTGCATTTTCCTTTAGTGCTGGGCACTGCCAATTAATGTAGCAGGGCCTGCTTTCTGGCTCAAAAACCAGTGCTTTCCCCATGATACAAACTGCCTTCTACCTAGCCACAAAAAACAACATTGTTTTTTCCTTCTGTGCTTCACGGCTCTTTGTATTCCACTCTCTCAGTGCTTAACCTGTATTAATCGGTGACCCAGAGCCAGATTAGGAGATAAGCAACTATTTTAGTTACTGCTGCTTTAGTACACTGCTGCTTATCACTGGAATGAATTGACAAGATGTAAATGGACCGCTGCCAAACTACTGCCCTTGAGGGGAAATTTTAAAAACAAAACATAACTTCGTTCTAAAGCAAGCCTATATCCCTCATGAATTTTTCTGTACTATGCCACAAGCAGTAACCCTAAAATAAAAGCACAACAGAGTTTCTAAGGTCAAACGATGTGTGAGTACCACTGTGTAGCTGATAAGTGTGATCTTCTGTGTTACCTACATTGCAAGCCCTCCAGTTTGCCTCTAAGGAAGTTGTCTGGTTGAGAAAAAAATAAACCAAGAAAGCTAGAAAAGGAAGGAGAGCTATCGGAAAAGTGAGTTGACTGCCTGATGTTTTCCCAATACTGACTCTGCTTCAATCAATGAAAATTAATTCAACTTAACTTGTTTCTAGTAAACAAAGTATTACCAGAAAATCAATTTCTCCCCAACTTCACTATGTTAAAACTGAGCGATTAGTTAAAGAACAGTGTTGGAAGGAGTGACTGCCCAGGTGTTTGCTGTTGCAGCCCGGGCTGACTCAGCACCTGATCTGTGGCTATGGCTGGGTCAGGGCAGGGAGGATCCCCTGCAATCCATGAAGGCAAGACCGAGAGAACTGGGCAGACATCTGAGACATGACCTCTTGGCAAGTGAAGCAAGAAAAGAGGACCATGACACTAACTGCTGCTCTTCCAAAAGCTGACCCTGCCTCCCAGATGACTTTGTCATTGGTCAAAATTGGGCCAAATGCAAACACCTCAGTGAAGCCTCTTTGTGGGGTGTGTTGCCACAAGGACTGGCTTAGACTCATCAGGATCTGCCCCTGGGTGAGAATGAGGCCAGCCTATGCCGCAGAGTGGGAGGAGCTACCTGACCAAGGGAGATGGATGTTGGGTGGGCCACCAATCGTGTCTGCTGTACCCCATCTACCTAGATTGACAGAGCCTATCAAAGAGTCTTTTCTTTTTTTTAAAGTTGACTTCTTAAAAGAGATGTCAGACTTCTGGGAAGCGGTCACAAATGGGCTTTTCTAATCTTTTGTCCCCTTCCCCAACCCCCTCTCTTCCCCAGTTCCACAAAGGGACTCGCCCTTAGCTATTGGCCAGACTGTTCCGATTTAATGGTCTAATCCACTCTTATTTGTGCTAGTCTAAAATAATCTTCCCTTTCATGTTTAGGGTTATTTATTATGGCATTGTTTGTAATAAAAAATTGGAAATAGGCTACATAGCATCAATGAGGAATTGATTAAAATATGTGCCCTTCATATCTTGGAATATATTGCAAAAGAAAAAGAAAAGGGGAAGAAAGACAGACAGACAGACAAGCTCTTTATGTAGAAACAAATATTTTCTGGACATATTATATGTAGGGAAATAAAGCAGGATGCAGAATAATATATCTCTAGTATACTGTCTTTTGTCTAAGAAGGAGAAATGGAGAGGGAAATAAAAACACGTTTACTCCCATTTGCATAAATACATACTAGGAAAAACAAATACTAATAAAAGCGGTTATTAGTGGTATGAACAGGAGTATAGGAACGAGGGTGGTTAGGGATAGGAGTGGAAAGAAAACTTTTCTGTATGAATCTTATGTCATTTGACTTTTGAATCATATGAATATATTACTTATTCAAAAATATAATAAAATTAAAAACAAAAATAAAAGCATCTCGAACTTCCTAGGAAGCTCTATTTCTGTGCTGATGACTCAAAAAGCCTGCAGTTTTTTCTTTCTCCAAGAACTGAGTCGACGAGCTATATTTTATGTGGAGCCAGATATGGCCTGACAGATCTGGGTCAGGCCATTCAGCTGGAAGCCGCCGCTCTCACAAATGTTCAACGGCATATGGCTAAGGATAACATCTTTTTCTATCCTAAGGAGTGCCTCCTAATGATTACTATTTCTCTCCCAAATTTAAAGATTTATTTTTAAATGTATTAACTTTTCTCTTCCAGGTGAGACCTAATTTTAGATCTTTAGCCTATTTTCTCATACAGTCAAGGTCTTTAGGTTTGGCTGTTGGTGTTTGATTTTGCCCCCACGAGCAAAAGACTGTGGAGGCAGCGCAGGCCAAGTCATTCTGATCTTTCCATTTTAATTAATAATTCATGCATTTAATATAGCTCATCAATTTAACAACTGTTTATTGAGAGCCTATTATGGGCCAGGCATTGGGGTAAGTTCTGGGATACAACGTGAGCAAGACAGAGCCCTCACCCTCAATGAATCTGCATCCTAGTGAGTGAGAAAAATGTTGAAGGACAGATGACATGGGGGTGCACAGCTGGGTTTCCCCACATAATGTAGGAGAGTTTTCCAGAAGTGGCCTTCAAGCTAAAGCCCGTACAATGCATTAGACTCATCCAAGAGGAGAGATGAAGAAAACATGAGTGAAGTCACTCAAAAGCCTTCACAGTGCCTGCTGTTGCTGGTGAGAAAACTGCCTTTCCCAGTAGCCCCATCACCCAGGACCGCAGAATAAGTAGTCACAGTAAGAGATCCTGCGGGCAGACTAACCCCTTTATGCTCACCTCCATATTTACCTCCATTCAGAAGTGTGAGATTTCATAATCTGGCTTGAGCCTCCCCCATCTCCATCCCTACTCAAATCCATTCAGTAGGCCCTTTGGAAACCCAGATCTGTGCTCAGTGAACTAGTCAAGATATTGATGCCTGCATTGGCTCAGACTGCCTGGATTCAAATCCCATCACTTACTGAGTGAAGAGGAAACTAGACAGCTAAAACTCTCAGTAAGTGAGAGATCTGATTAGAACATGTCATGAATCTCCTATTAGTATAATCATATAGAGAAAAGAGTTATCCAAATAACTCTAGAAATAGCATTATAATGAATATGCTTAATAGAATATATTCTAAGGAGCAGTAAGACCACCAAGAAATCTTAGTAAATTTCATTGATTAGTTTTATGGTTAGTTGTAATATTGGCATTATTTTAAAACTATTATATTACACTTTAAAATTATTTTTAAGCTATTAATATATCATACATGAGAGAGTAAGAGTATGAGACTAAAGCAAAAAATATGACTGTTAATGTTGCTAGAGACAAAATTTTCAGTGTATATATTAAGATATTAAAAAATTTGTTTATTTATTTATTTATTTTTGTAGTATGTGGGTAGTTCCCTGGCTAGGAATCGAACCCAGGCTGCAGCGTTGACAGCGTAGTGCCAAAGCCTTAAGCCACTACACCACCAGAGAACTCCCAAGACATTAAAAAGTAAAGTAAAAAAAATCATTTTGGAAAGAGAACTGACACTGGGTATTGAACATATAATGCAACCCACAGACAATGCACTGTAGAGTTGTACAACTGGAACCTATGTAATTCTTGCTAACCAAGGTTACTCCAATAAGTTTGACAATAAAAAAAAATCATTTAATGTTGAATTGAAAATATTCACCTGAATCTGTAACAGTTTTTCTTAAACAAAACAAAACATATTTTCTAGCTCAATCAACCAGAAGACCTAAAAGCAATGATAATCCTATAGCAATGGGCATCCCTAGGGCCCAATTTGTGGTCTCCAAAAACTATTTTCCACTAAAATAAAAAAAGGGCTCCCTGGAGGAATGCCTTATTCCAGACCTGGAGTAGGGAATGTACAAGACGAACCTGATGCGTGTGGCTGGTTGTGTCAGAAAGCAAATAAATGATCAAAGACTAATGGGGTTCTGTTGAAAAGACAGGAGAGCCAAATGGCTCCCAATGGCCACAAATAAATAATTTGAGTATCAAAAACACACTGAATATTTTCAAATCTGAGTTCATTATGATACACCGAAAAAAAAAAATTAAAAAAAAAGAGAGAGAAAACCAAATAGTAACAACAACAACAACAACAACAACAACAACAAACAAACAGATACCTCATCGGTCTAACTCCTCACTCTGAAAGGTGGCTATTAAAAGGGATTAATTGAGTATTTATCCTACTTTTCCTGTTTCCTATATTTTAGGGTAACGAAGTGGCCCATACATGAGGAGATAGAGTTGTTTTTCACAGAAGAATTCCAGATAATAAAGGAATAAGACATTTAAAAACTTTCATTTTGTAACTCCTAGTGAAATAATAGTTAACTTAGGCACTGACCATTGTAAGAGGAGAGAAGGTAATGGAGACTTTTAAAATGGAGGAATTAGACTGTCCCCATTTGAAAACAATCTTAGCATGACTGAAAACAGTGAAGCTAGACATTATGTGCCTGCTGAATAGAACATGAAGAACAGCACCTCCTAAGAAGTATTCTGGCCAAAAATGTTGACGCTTAAACTAAGCCCTAAGAACCAACTTCCTGCTTATAATGGAGCTAGTAGAAATGGTAAGATGACACCACCAGAGAGCAAGCAGATGTATCTAGAATGTGGGACATTCAACAGGACAACTGACATGATTTCTTCAGAAAATCAAATGACATTGGGGAAAAGGGGCAGAGGGATGCTGTCCTAGATTAAAAGAGAGTTAAGAGATGTAAGAGCCAAATGGAATGTACAGAATTATTTGGATCCCAATTCAATCAAGCCACTTGTAGATCAAAATTTTTGAGACAATCAAATGATACCAAGGAATCCATAATAATTTTACTAGTAGCAATCATGGAAAAAAATGACCTTATATTATTTTAACTATTATATTAATAGTTAAAATTATAAATTGACATGTGTAAAGATAAAAATGTCACGATGTCTAGGATTTTTAGTGTAAAATATTTCAGCAAAAAACAAAAAACAAGGCAGGGAGATAAAGCAAGGGATAATTCTTAAATCTGAATGAGGAGCATGTAGGGATTCAGTATACTCTTTTATCTACTTTTATGTGTGTACAAAGTTTCAATTTTTTTTCTTTCCCCATAAGTCTAGTGCCATCTGGCACCATACATAGTTTCCACAATATTATTGACTATATTCCCCATATTGTATTTCACATCCCTGAGACTACTTTGTGACTATCAATTTGTACTTCCTAAGCCTTTCAACTTCCTTACCCATCCCCCAAATTTTTAGTTTTTAAAAAATTAAACTTAAACAAGGGTTGAGATTTCTGAAGGAGGGAGATTTAGTAATGGGAAATAAGAGCAGTTCAGCCAAGTTCCAGTTCTGGGGTGCCTGGGGTGTCTCCTGTCTCTTACCTTCCATGTGAGAAGTGGAATCCTTCCTATCAGAACCTGAATAGCTCTGCTCCTACCCTTCCAAATCTTTAATGTCTGAGCTTCTTCTCCCCCTGCTGTCCCTTCCCCTACCAAAGCAGCAATTCTCAATTTCAGTGGCAAAAACTGTGGGGCTTGATTAGTTGGGAGGCATACCAGTAAATTGTTACTATTTTAGTTGGTTACACATGTTGGTCATTTAAAAATAAAATAAATCAAGTTCCAGTTAAGTCCACACTAGTTTAGCTCTCATTCATTTGCATTCACAAATGCTTGCTCTAGAAGAGGATAAAAGGAACGGAAATACAACTAGCACTGGGGACTGAGCATAATCCCTGCAAATATGCAGTGCTTGTGAATATAATCCCACAGAATCGTAGACACTGTCAATCCCTGGAGTCTTCAGTTTTTGCCCAGTCATAAAATGCTCTTGTCACCTCACTTCCTACCCTTTACAGAATATACTTCATGAGTGAACAGGCAACTATAATAAAACAGGCACTCTGTCCTCAGTAGCACTCTTATCCTTTTGCAATATCCACTCAGCAAAGCACCAACCCTGATTCAGCTTCATTCCCTACCACCTCTGCTCCAATTCTCTGCTATAGAAACTCCAACAAATGTGTGTATCGGTGCTGTAGTACCATAAATTTATGGTCTTTGTGGAGGATTTGATTGACTGATACTCAGCATCTATTTTAATCCCTCTCTTAATGTGCTTTACTGGATTGCAGAAACGAAAAAGCTAAAACAAAGGAACACAAGGCAAACTATATTTACAGACTCCTCTGTAGTTGTATTTGGAAGATGCAAATCAGCCAGGGGCTCTTGTCCCTTGCTTTGGCTGTTATTGCTGCCAAGCACATTTTTGGAGACATTGGGTTTTTCTGCAACAGCAGCCCAATGTTTATTCATTAGTTTCATGGGATATAGTAGCCAGCCCCCAAGATAATGCTTCATGATTCTTATCTTCTAGTATTTAAGTACTTGGGTAGTTGCCTTCCACAGTGAATAAGGTCTAACTCATGGGACCAATAGAATACTTACGGAAGTGATCATATGTGACTTCTGAGGCTAGGTCATAAAAGACATTGCTACTGTTTCCATGGTGTCTTGGATCATTCATTCTGGGGGAAACCAGCCACAACGTAGTCTAGACATTCAGCCCATAAAGAGGCCCAAAGGGAGGGGCAACTGAGGTCTCCCCCAGGACCAACCTGTTAGCTACCTTAGAATTGGACCCTCCAGCCCAAATCAAGCCTTCAGATGACTGCAGCCCCAAACAAAATCTGACTGAATTCCATGAGAATTTTGGAGACAGATGCATAGCCTAGGTACTGACAAATTTCTGACCACAGAAACTGTGAGAGATAATGTAGATAGTTGTTTAAGATACCACATTAAGGAAATATTTGTTTGTTTGTTTGTTTTTTGGTGTTTTTAGGCTTTGGGTAACTTATTAGGCAGCAATAGATAATTAATAGACAGGGTTGAGAGTTTGGGCAGCAGCAGTGCTCTTGAAGCCAATGTTCCAGCATTTTGCTTACCACTTTCCCAACTGGGGCAGAGAGAGTTCTGTATCAGGCCTGTTTAGCCACATTGTACCATACTGAGAGGCATTCTTGATCACCCAGCCTAATGATTTCCCCTCCTCCCATCCTTACAATGAGTCTGTAAGCCTGCATTCTCTGTATTATATCTTTTTCTGCTTAAAATTGCTGGGTTGGTGTCTGTTTCCTGCCACTGAGCTTAACCTAATAAAAATACCCATCTCAAATCAATAGCTGGACAATAGAGGCATTCCTGCTAAAGTAAATAATAAGATAAGGAAGTTGGCTACCCAGAGCATTATTTAACATCAATCTGGAAGTGCTATTTCATTGTTGTATTGCAAAGAAGGATGCCACATTGTTATTGTATATAATAAGGTGATATAATTGTCTATCAGGAAAATTTGAATGAATAAGCTGAAAATGAAAACTATGAAAGTTCAGTGGGGTAGTCAGTTAAAAATTTAACAAAAAAGATCAATAGCTTTCCTATGTAGCAACAATGACCATTCAGAAAATATAAAAGAAGACATAATCTAGTCCAGTAGAAAAAAAATGCATTAAATAACTGGGAAAAATAAATTAATAAATTTCATGTGATTTTCATGAAAATCCAGCTTTTTTTTTTTTAAGTTGGAAAATTTTATGATGTTACCTGGTAGAATAAATATTCATCTTTAGACAGAAAATTCTGATACTAAGGCTACTTGTCCTATGAGATATTAAATATATGATAAAACTACAATAAAAATGGAGTGATTTTGCTTCCAGAATGGTGAGACTGATAAATGAAGTAGAAGAAAAAGACCAGAAATAGATCCAGCTTCATGTAAGAACTTGATATATGGCATACATCTTGGGAAATAAGTGGGGAAAGTATGAATTGTTCAAAAAAATCTTACTGTGGCAGATCACTATTTGAAAAGTTATATTCTTATGTTACATTTTATGCCAGAATACATTATACTTGCATCTAAATGAAATAAATTATCACTCATGTTTTATTAAGTAGAAATAATTATAGAAGTTCTAAAACACATAGGTAAATATTAGTATTATTTAGGCTTAACATCACAGCAAGAAACCATGAAGAAAATTTTAATAGATTATTTAAAAATTATGGTGAAACAAGCTATTTCAACTGGGGGAAAATTGGAACATATATAAGAGACAAAAGTATGTTTTCCTTATAATGCAAAGTGTTTATATAAATCAAGAAGGAAAAAGACAAATAGTTCCCTGACATTATCTCCCACTTCAAAGAAAAATGGGCTAAGGATGTGAAAAGGCTGTTCATATTAGAAATCAGTTGCTCATGTGAAAACATTCAACTTTCTAATTATCAGAGAAATGCCAAATCACATAAAAAGATGCTGCTTTTTATTTTTGGACTGGCACATTTTAAAAAGAACATGTCCACCATTGAGTATGTAAGAACTAAATACTGTCATACACCATTGGTGAGAGAGAGCTTTCCGTAGGTAATAAAGGTCTATGTATAAAAATCGTATCTAGAAATTGTACTTCAAAGAATTTATGTTAAGGAAGTTATAGGATAAGTGAACCAAGATGTTTGCACAATATTATTATGTGGTTTCTAACAGTGAAAATTTCAATAGAACCTAAGTGTGATCCGTGAAGAACTGGTTGATAAATTGCCAAGGTCATAGAATGGAATTCTAGATGGCCAACAAAAATAAGCACGTGGAGGGTAATATCCATCAACATTTTTATACATTTCTGAATTTTCTTGCAATGATCATTATAACTAGAAAAAGAATGACAGAACAACTGTGAAGAAGGAGAGAGGGAGAAAAACAAGGATAAGGAAAAGGAGGAATGGTGAAGGGGAGGAGGAGCTCTTTTTTGGAAATTTTGCTCATTTCACTTGCTTCTTTGTTTTCTGAGGCTACACTGTAAAAACTTCTTCAATTTCGGGTTTCTACCTTTCTCTTAATCTAACTAGAAAGGCTCTTAAGCCATGTATATTTAAACCAAAATCTTGTAGTTTAGAGAAAAATATAATAAATCAATCCATAATTTTGAATTTTGCCTAAGGAGAAAACACAGTTGGGTGGGATTACCAGCCCCACAAAACACAGGTAACTCAAGGCAGGCCACAGCATGTGAGTTTAGCACCTTGAACAGTTCCGTGTTCTGCTTTAGCAAAACCTTTCCGGTGGGAAGGTTAAAAGGACATGGAGGCCATTTATGTATTCTAGATATTACAGGTCATACTTATTTTGCCCCTTGCAGAATTATTTTCATTAGTTGACGCTCAGTATTATGCCTTCAGCCAAAACTGAAGACCTTTTTCATTCATTCATTCAGCAAATATTTACTGAAGCCTAAGATGCACCAGATACTGCTTTAATATTTGGGACCTATCAGAGTCCAGCTTTCTTTGAACATGCTATCTCTCTAAGGAACAGCCAGCCAAAAATAATTATTGTTGAGGCTATCTGCTACTTGATTCAGTATCCCATTGAGTAGTTTCTTTTAAGCCCTAAAAACTGGAGTGTGGCTAAGGGATTCATACAGTGCATACTGTACTCATGAACAAAGTTTCTCTCTCTCTCTTTTTCTTTTTTTGTTTGGGCTGACAGGAAGCTTAGTCTATTGTTAGCTCAATTTGAGTAACTGTGTAAGATAACATGTCCAACCTATTTCAATACTAACCTTTCTCTCTTTTGGAACTCATCTTCCTATTTCATCTGTATTTTCATTGACCTTGCTTTTTAAAAATTTGAATTGTTTTGTTTCTAATGTGTTTGTGAACTGCTTCAAATCTCAATACCTTATGAGATTAGATTAACATTGTGAGGAAAACAGACAAATCCAGAATGTGGTGCAGTAAGTGACCCTTGATTGGATCCTGGCTCAAAATAAAACATCCTCTATAAAAGATTATTCTGAGGAAAGCTGAGGAAATTTGAATATGGCCGGGGTAATAGATAATATTAGAAAATAACTGTCCACTGGTAATAGTATTATGATTATAAAAAAAAAAGTGTCCTTATTTTTAGAGATGCATACTGAAGTATGTTGGGGTGGTTTTGTCTTGTCTGCAACTTCGGGATGATTCAGCAAAATTAATAGTTACGTTTTACATTTATATACAGATAAAGCAAATGGCAAAACATTAACTGTTAAATTGTTGAGTCTGGGTATTGAGTAGTACTGTTAAATTCAATGGATACTGTACTATCCTTTCACATGTTCCGTATATTTGGAAGTTTTTTTTATAAGAAAAGCTTGGAAAATCATAACGAATGACTTATTGTATACCTCTTTTTTTCTTCTGTACTCATAAGTGTTTGAATGAAAAGATCTTGTATTACAATAGAAGGGGAAGGGAGTCATTAAAAGAGCGATCTCTGATCGCCAGTCTTAAATTCCAGAGAAATCCAGGATAGCTTCAAGATTATTCATAAATTTGGTATCTAAAAGATCAATTCTGAGCGAGTAGTACACTGTAAGTGGAAGCCAGAATACAGAGCTGAGAAGTGAGGGCACAGAAGGTAGACCACTTTCTCAACAAACCGGGGTTTTGTTGTTATTTTTGCCGCTGTTACTATGACATCACTGGAGCTCTGGCATTGCTCCCACTCCAGACCTCCCTGACTCTCGCGATACCCGAGCCTGGTGGAGCGCGAAACGCCGTGGGAGGGGCTGGGGCGAGATCGACTGACTTCCGGCCAGGCCGTTGTCTGGGTGGCGCGGCCGAGTCACCGCTGGGCCTCGCCGCCTCGCTCTCCCAGCCTTCCCCCCCGCCTGGGTGCGGGGGGTCGACCTGCCAAGCCGGGCAGGAGGCGGCCAGGACCTTCTCCTGCCCTTCGTTCTGACCAGCTCGCCGGCTACCCGCGCTGGGGCCTGGGGTCCCTGGGGCCCGCGAGGCCCGGTCTAAGAGACCGAGGCCTATGTGGGCCCGCCACTGGACCTCATGAGGCACAGCCTGACCAAACTGCTGGCGGCCTCGGGGAGCGACTCCCCAGCCCGTAGCGAGAGCCCGGCGCCGTCCGCCGCCTGCTCGCTGCCCCCGGACTTGACCCGGGCGGCAGCGGCGGCCGAGGAGGAAGAGACGGCGGCGGCCGGCTCTCCGCGCCGCGAGCAGCTGCGCGGCGACGAGGGCGAGCTGGAGGACGGGAGGGGGGGCCGCGGTGGCGGCGGCGTGGCCGTGCGCGCGCCCTCGCCCGAGGAGATGGAGGAGGAGGCGATTGCCAGCGTCCCTGGGGAAGAGACGGAGGACATGGACTTTCTGTCTGGGCTGGAACTGGCGGATCTGCTGGACCCCCGGCAACCGGACTGGCACCTGGAACCCGGGCTCAGCTCTCCCGGGCCCCTCTCCTCGTCCGGCGGAGGTTCCGATAGCGGCGGCCTTTGGAGAGGGGACGACGACGACGAGTCCGCGGCTGCCGAGATGCAGCGCTTTTCTGATCTGCTGCAGAGGCTGTTAAACGGTATCGGAGGCTGCAGCAGCGGCAGTGACAGTGGCAGCGGCGAAAAGAGGCGAAGGAAGTCCCCAGGAGGAAGCGGCGGCAGCAGCGGCGGCGGCAACGACCTAAACCAGGCGGCGACGAAGAGTCCCCGGAAGGCGGCGGCGGCGGCTGCCCGTCTGAATCGGCTGAAGAAGAAGGAGTACGTGATGGGGCTGGAGAGTCGCGTCCGGGGCCTCGCCGCCGAGAACCAGGAGCTGCGGGCCGAGAATCGGGAGCTGGGCAAGCGCGTGCAGGCACTGCAGGAGGAGAGTCGCTACCTACGCGCCGTCTTAGCCAACGAGACCGGACTGGCTCGCCTGCTGAGCCGGCTGAGCGGCGTGGGACTGCGGCTGACCACTTCGCTCTTCAGAGACTCGCCCGCCGGGGACCACGACTACGCTCTGCCGGTGGGCAAGCAGCAGCAGGACCTACTGGAAGAGGACGACTCGGCGGGAGGAGTGTGTCTCCATGTGGACAAGGATAAGGTGTCGGTGGAGTTCTGCTCGGCGTGCGCCAGGAAGGCGTCGTCTTCTCTTAAAATGTAGGGTCAAGTAATCTGCTCTTTATCCGCGTTTACCCCTTTCAACTCCCTTACACCATGTAAAACACCTTAGTGGGACATCTTCACTGGACACATTTCAGAGGAGAAAAAAAAGTAATATTGAATCTTTTAAGTGTTTAGCTAAAAGCATGAATGTGACACTGTAACCGACTCCTAATGATAACATGTGACTATTAAATCTCTCTGACAGTTTCTTTTTTAGGTGATTTCCTTCCTGCCAGGCTCCGTTGTAGGGGTTACAGAACAGTCGTTCCCGCCTCACAACCTGGTAAGGATCCATCTCTTCACGTAACGCTCATGCTCTGCTGCTTAGTCTACTTAAATGGGCAACATCTCAATTTGTGTGTGTGTGTGTGATTTTATTTTTATTTTATGGAAGGTGGGAGGGGAGTCTAATTTGGGCCCTGTCCACCCTGGAAACAGACTTATGCTGGTCAGTGATGTATTTAAGATGTTTCTTCTGGTTGAAAAAGCTGTTAATGTGTCCCCTTGTTCAGACTTGCGTGTACCTAGCTCTTCTGTCCCCAGTGTGGACATGGCCTTGGATGACATCGATTCCAACTGTACACTGAAAGCTGCTAATAGAAATACAGTATGGAGACAGTGAAACAGGTGAAGTTGAATGGAAGTTCCGAGTTGTACAAGGTGCAAATTGGAATTCCAATTTTAGAGCAACTTTTCAGAGGTTGACAATAAGTGTTTGGGGCAAGCACAAATGTGATAGTTATTTTGCTGGAGATTACAGAAATCTTTTAAAGAATGCCTTTTAGTTTTCAGTAGGAGATCCAGAAATACAGTACCCAGATTAACAGATTTTAGTAACTCACCCTTAGAGAAATTGGAAATTAACATGCATATCAAACTCCTGTGTTAGTTTTAGGAGGAGGAATAAGAATGGTTAATGAAATGTTTCTTTGAGGACCAGCACAGTGATTACCTTATCACTGAATATGAGTAAATTGTTGAACACTTTTATTTTTGTTGTATTAAAAATTTAGGTTAAATTTATGTGATTAGATTTTGAAGGTTGTGAAATATGAATGAAAACATGTAAAGTGAGGCTTCACAAAGAATCTTAATCTCCATATTTCAAAGATATTTGTCCTATTTAAAAATAATTTTTAAAATTGAGTGGTTCTGGCTACTTAATGACACAATTGACATTTTTCCCAAAGATGGAATATATTCTCCCTTTGCAAGTACTTTGTTACCTATTGTCCAGTTGTATAAATTGAGTGACATTGTCCTTCATTGCAAGAGGCAATAAATTCTTTGTGAAACATCACTGTTTGATAAAGTATATACGTATTTAGCATCCTTGTTTTTCTTTGTGCTAAAGTGGATACAGCTGTTGGGGCAGAAGAGACGGGACCAGCTGCTGGCCACATATCCTGCTTTATTTTAAAAGGTAGTATAAGAAATGAGGAAAAAGAGGTAATGTCAGGGCTTCTGCTGTCTTCTATTTTAAAATGTTCATAATTAAAAAGTATTTTTCCAGCAGTCCAAAGATGTAAGTTATCTTACACATAAAATGTTTTATTTTGTTGTTATTTGGTTATGAAAATGGAATCCTTGTTCTTGCACAACTGTAAATGTTTTGTTGCTAGATAATACGATTTGAGACCTAACTTGGTCTCTGGTTTCCAGTGCATCACAGCATATTTTGTAAAATCATCGACTGCACTTGAGCATGAATGGGTAGTAGCCAAACTCACAACTTGGAGTGATGAACCTGCTTTTTACCTAAGTGCAGGAGCAAGCCCCTCACAATGCAGCTGCATGAATTTTTAGTGCCTACTGAATTATATATATATAAACCAAAAGTAGTTGGAAAAATTATTTGAAATGACTAATTTGTGCTATCTTTATGGAATATGTTAAATGTAGCTTTTTGAAACAGAAGCCTTGAATTGAAATTTAGTTAATACTTGAACATTTTGTATATATTTCTTTGTATATAATTTTGTGCAGTACCAATGACAAAAATATGGTGTCATAATAAAACCAGGTTTGTTGATCTTTCAGTTATGGGCTCAAAGAATTTATTCATCTTTATCATGACATTGGAAAATAATGGATGAAAATAGGAAAAATTAATTGTTTTTAATGCTGACTATGGGTCTTAAAAGGTTCTGGAAGCAGTAAGTGCGTTTTTCTAAAAATTATACCGTTCTTTGGAATATTTTCTTCCTAACGGCAATGCTTTTCACTGCATTATTTAAGGTTTGGGACTGGGGAGAAACAGTAGTCAAAGCTTTCTGAATTGAGCTGCTTTGAAATTTCAAGTGTAGATTTTTAGAATGTCATTTTATAAATGGCAGTTTTTGGAAATACTTGATTAAGAACTTTTGGAAGCGGAGATTAGTATCACCTATTTTTAAAGCTGCTTTGTTAGGTTCCTTATGTTTTAACTGTCTTTTCTTAGTTTCCATTTCATTTCTTTTTTTCTAATTTTGGTGACTCAGTGATTTTGTCATTTTTTACATCAACTTCATGGTCTTGTTTTTACATGGTATTGCATGTATTTAGGACCTATCTAACGGGCTTTAAATAAATTTGGTCACATTTATGTGTAAGCACATTTTACTGTAAATGTTTGAGTTTATGGATTTGCAATAGATCTGTTTATTTCAGTATGTAGTAAATAAATATTTTAAAGTGTCCTATTCACTACTTGCTAATTAAAAATATTATTAATATGAAACTGTTGTCTTACTATTTTTAGAAAATTGTGTTCTGGTGAATAGTACTTGGCTGAAGATTTCTGGAATATAATATGGATCGTTATGAAATTTTCAGGGTTGGCTTTATTTACTGTAATGGAAAAAAACAATTTAGTATTTGGGGAACCTTTTTATTCCCCTCTAATTTTGTCTGTATGGCAAAATTATATAGAAGTAAAGATGTAGGTTTTTAATGTCTTCTGATGGTGACAGTGATTCATACATTAATTGAACTAACACATCATATTGACCTACTGTTTTATCTTATTGACTTACTGTTTCTGCATTTCCTTGACCAGACGTAACTACAATGTCCACATTTTAAAAATATAGTCACACCTCTGATAAAAGCCAACAAAGTGTTCAAAATATTTTAAATATTTGTGCATTTTATAATCACTAAATTAATCTCTTTTTCTTCTCTTTAAACAGCTTAGCAGTGTCTGCAAAAACGAATCTTTTCCTACAACCTGTTAACTGACTGGACTGATGGTAACAAAGTAATTGTGGGAGCCATGTCGGTCAAAAATTTGGCATCTGCTGAAAAAAATGAATGCCATTTTCAAGGTCCCAAATTACTTCTATACTGGTTTCACTTTCCAGAAATGGAGATATGAAAAGATTCTCTGGAATCCTTGAAAGACTTAATAGAAATACATGAAACTAAGTTAATTTTGGAACAAAATTATACTTTTTTTTTTTTTTTTTGTCTTTCATGGGAGTGATTCTCAGTTCTTTGCATACCTTTTAAAAAATTGTAACCATTGGAGAAGAGAATTATAGTATTTCATCAAGGAATATTAGATTCTTTACGTAACCCAAGAGCACATGCTATGGAATTATATTTAGTACAGTAGAATTACATAAACAGGCTATCAGTGATCACAAGGCCTATCATGAGTTTGTGTTTATTTCCTGGAACATGAGATAATCTGAAGTACAAACAGCTTGCTGAGTAGAATATGAAAGTAATGTAAAGTCAACTATAAAGAGTAGTCTTTTTAAATAGATTCATTGATTTGTATATCTGAAAAACTTTATTTATGATTAACTGTGTGGTTAGTTAAATGCAATTCAGGGTAATACCAGGATGTATAGATTCTGAGGGTTTGGCTTCTTGAGCTTTTTCTGAGTACTTGACTTTTTTTTGAATATTTTGAGGTTTCTCATGAATGGTATACTAGTTTCTACTGTCTTACATAAATTAAAATTTCTCTAGTGTTATGTAAGGGCTTTAGTATTCTGGATGACGGGAGTGGCTTCTTTCATGGAATTATGGTGGTTTTATTTAATGGATTTTTCTAGTTCATTACAAGTGAAAAAACACTTGAAACTCTGGATTGTTTTTATTTTTGTTGGATTATGTTAATACATTTTTTTATCTGGTCTAGACTGAGCCATAGTATATTTGGGAAGCATGCAGATTATAGAAGTGGGAGGGGGTAGGAGATAGGCTGTTACTTATTTTCTTTCAGAATGATTCATTATAATAACTATACAGTTTGGTTATTATATGATACTATACTGCACTTATTAAATCCACTCAGTTTCTTGTCATTGTGATGCCTGGCAGCAAAGAGCATTCCCAGTGACTTAAACTTAAGTGACTGATGGGTGCTCCTATAGTACAAACAGTACAGATGGTTGTAAGATCACAAACAGATTGGGCATCAACACTATATGGTGACCATTAACTACCACTTTGATAGAACAGAGTGGTTTTTTTACAGTATGTTATTACCAGGTTCAGCATTTTGAAAGTAACAGTTTAAGATTTTACTTAGGATTTTAAGCTAATCAATCTGATAACTAGGTAATAAAATGTTTTTAAGTTCTTAATTTTTTCCCTTAGACTCACTACAAAGTTTTGAGACCCTCTGAGATGTTTATATTTTGTATTTCATTGTGCTGTTTTTCTGTGCTATTTTTTCTTCAGAAGCTAGCTAGTTACCACCTAAGCCAGGAATCAATAAGGGGGAGGAGGTCTTTCATTTGAAACTTGTGGAGCGTTTTGTTTGGCCAGCACAGTATTTTTCACATATTTCAACTTGCAGTATGTTAATATTATCCACCAGTCATTCTCCCTTGTCTTATACCAGACTGAGCTCTGAGCTCTGACCTGGACTACAAATAAATGGTCATTTACATTCAGTTTTGAAGTGCAGAGAAATTAAACGGGAGGTATTTTAAATTTTATTCAGAAAGTAACTTTGTCATTAGGAACATAAATCATGTATTATTAGAGAAAAATTTCTTTTAGATACAAATTACTAGAAAGTTGCTCAAACTTGCCTTTTTTATTGTTTTGGTTACTGATGTTTTTATTCCTGGTTTTTTACATTTTCCCAATTTGTACATTCAAGATTACTTTCTTAGACCTCTTTTCTCCCACTTTTTAAGGAAACCAGTTTACAACAGACTTAAATAATTTAAATTTTTTTGTTGACCCAAAGTTACTTGTTTTGTTGAAAAAAAATTGCTCAATTTTCAGTTAATCTAATTTAAAAATCTAGTCACCAATGGTGCTTTGCACAGCACAGATAAGAATTTTACTAGTGGGCCAACTTCCTTTAGAATATGCTTCCAAATTCTTATGTCCTGTATATCCACAATTTCCTAAGCCCCTCTGGCTTTTATTTTTAGTGTCTTAAAAATTATATTAATACCTTAATTTAAGCATATGAACTTTTTTAAAGCTAAATAACTGTACAAAGTAAATTGTAAATAGTAGATTTAGGTAGTTTACTGTCACTGACCTGAAGTATTAAAAACTATTTTCCTGAGGTAGTGTTCTTTAGGTCTGAGCTACAAATGTTTCCTTAAAGTATAATGAGATCATGGTAGGTTAACATTTCACTTATCTGCCTCCTTACCAAGTTTGGTAGATTTATAGCAACAGATTTAAAATAACCTGTTTTGCTTACAGTGCCCATTCCTGTTGGTTGCAAAGATGATTTAAGAAATACATGGTGTAAAGGACACACATTCGAAATCCTGAAGCCATTGTAAATTCTTGTATCCATTTATAGATGGTATGCTAGAGAGTAAATATGTGAATGTTTAGGGATAAATAAGGAAACAATTTGTACCAGTCAGTTTAGTTATACAAATTGATTATACTGTTCTCTATTGTTAAGGAGTCTAATTATTCTGGTTTAATTTTTGAAGGAATAACTTTTAATCCATTGTTTTCTTCACCATGATCAGTAGAACTTTATCTTGATGTTTACTTTGTAAAGTAGGTAACTTTTCTTAAAAGTAAAAGGAGAAAAATTATATTTTTCTAGTTGTGAAAGTGAAGCATACTCATTAAACTGAGAAAAATCAAGACAAAAAAAATCATCCATGATTCTATAATCCTGAGAATATCTATAATAAAACAGATGCTTTTGCCTCATAATTGGGATTATTTCTTGTGTAAGTTTGGGAGGGAATACATTTTTAAGTACCTGTTGAAAGAACAAATCATCTTGGTGCTCTGGAAAATTGAAAATGTGTTTTGTTAATTTCACTTGAAGCTTAATTTTCGACTGTATTTTTCTTTAGAGACATTGAAAGCCTTTTTTTATTTAAAGGTGTCTTTTCTAGGTGACAGGCTACCTTCTCCCTTTCATGTAATTTTAAATAGCATAAGATTACTTATGTCATTGTATTTGGAATAGATGTTTGAATATGATCTGTGATGTCACTTAATATTTGGTTTGGTTGGACTGGCTTGTTTCATAAACGTTGGTCTAGATAGGTGCTCTTCAATACTGTAGTCATTAGCCACATCACTTAAAATTCAGATGAATTAAAATTTTAAGTTCAGTTATGCACTTGCATTAGTCACATTTCAGATGCTCAGTTGCTACATATGGCTAGTGGCTAACATTGTCAGTCTGATATTAAACATCACAAAGTTCTATTGGACAGTGTTGTAGATGGTGTCACAAAAGAAAATGCTTTAAAGAACTGAGATGAAAAATTTTATGAAGTGAAACAATGGATCACTTCTAAAATTTAAATGATGTGTCTTAAGAAATGAGGAATGGAGTAGGATATTTCAGAAAACAAAACCAGGTGCAATAGTAAGAATATGGCTACCATTTGAGTGCTGTTAGGCAAATTACATGTTACGTGATACCAAATGAGTGAGGTTAATGATGAGCATTTGAGGGCCAGAGAGTCTAGTCAATTGCTTAGCATCACACAGCTTAAAAAAAGGAGAGGCTTGAGTGATTCCAAAGAACTATCCCACACTAAATGGAAACTTCAAAGAATTAGCCTCAAATCTCAGAATACAGCTTTTTAAGGATATAAATAAAGATGACTTTGGAGGAATGTAACTAACATGAACAACTAAACCTGAATAACCATCTGTAAAGAATACTGGAATACTGGAATCCTTTTGTGAGGAAGGTTATTCTGTATGTTCTAAGAGTCTGTGGATTAATAATACCTGTGGAAACACTGAATTGGGAAAATGAAGTGTAAGTAACATTTGCCGTAGTATACTGATACTTTGTCCTCCTCCCCCCGATTTTCATTCCTGTTTGGATTCCTTATGAGGTCTTCATTGTAAACTACTCTGGTTATTTTTTCCTGTGTTAAAAGACCAAATTCTGTATAATGTAAAAAGAGTAGAGCAACTGAGGTAGAAGAGACAATATTAGGCAAACTAGAGAAGTTATGCTTTTCTTTAAGTGGGTAGCCTTTACTGGTAGTTAGCCTTTTGTTGCCCTGTGTGGCATTTTGTTGTAGGTCCCAGAATTGTACCTCATGTGATAAATTACAAGTCTATGTTTATTCATATATGAGGTTATTTTTACAGTTTTATTTATGTGTACAGATTTGATTAACGATCACTGAATTTCTAGGAAAGGTTCAGGCAACTGAAGAGCCTTTATAAGTAGATTATATTGTCTAGAACCAAGGTATGCTGCAAACCCAGTCTGGAGCAAAATGGGAAATAACATCTTTCTAAAGATAGGCTTAGAAATTCTGATCCAGTAAGTTAAGATGTTTCCTTTCTCTGGTAGCAGGGCTGAGGCATACCTGTAAGAAAACATTGAGAACAATTCACTAAAAATAGTTGTATCAAGTAGCACACGATGTACAAGATATATTAATCCCAGAAATTTTAACACTAATTTAGGTGAAGATTAAGGCAATGCTACTATTAGACCTAAAACTGTTTCTTTTTTTTGTCCCTTTCTCCATTTTCCCTCTGGAGGTTCATACAACATAGATTGCTTGGTACAAGAGGTCATCAGAGAGTAACTGAATTACTTTGGAATAGAAGGTGTACAGCTAGACATTTTCTGATGAAATTCTCCTTTAGTGGAAGTGCTCAAATTCCTAACACTGCAATGTATGAGGTGGCTTTAATGCTAGGTAGGCATAGTACTGTTGGCAGCATTGTGGCTGGCATTCATTCTACAAATTAAGGTTACTACAAATGAAGGTTAACCTGAAACTACACCCAAGAGTACAGTGTGATAAATTTCTAAAACTATTCACATTCTTGAGAATACTTGATTACTTATAAGAAAAAACAAATCTTTTTCAAATCAAAAGGTTGCCTTTAAAAGCAGAAAATGTGTTTGCTGTTTCAAGTTGCAAATTTTCTAGGTAATCATTTCAATGATTATAAGAAAACAATCTTACCTGGCTGCTAGGCCACCATTCACAGGTATAGCCAAGATAACGGGGTATAGACCACCCAAAACAAGGCCAACTAACCCACCTCGTGTTATGGCACAGGTTTTGCAATTCAGATCACCTAGGAGATAAATTAGTTCTGGAAATGAAGGTCATGATAGTCCAGCAAACATGATTTAAAGAATGCAAGGTCCCATTATATGTATCACAGATACTCAATTTTTAGGTAACAATACAGCAAATGCAATTCTACAATGCATGTTAAAAGGTATATAATTAATGTATGGATAACCTAAAATAGGAATACACTGATTAAGGACAAATTTTCTAACTTATTCTGAATTTAAACATAATCTTGGTTTACACTGCTTCTAGCTTTTTGTACTTGTATAAACAAGCCAAAGCTAATAACTTTTCTTCTGTCTTTAAGCTTTTTAACCCATGGGAATTTTTTTTTTTACAATTGATACATCATATATTTTTATATTATATAGTGTGACTTTATAAAATTCTTTATTCATTTCCAAATTAGTATATGGTATATTAAAAACAGAAAGCTAAGTTAGTAACTTATCTTTTCACTCAGTCTGCTCAGTTCATTGGTCAATAATAAAATTCCCTGGATCGTAAAAATTCTTTCCACACTGATCATGGGGTTTCAAAGCAAAATACTCATCCAATTTAAACAAATTCAAAGCAGCACTTAGAACTTAAATGGACTGCTTCTCTCCCCACCACCACCTGCAGTAATAATACTTTTATTTCAAATCATGATTCAAAGAATTTGTCATGATTAGCTTTACTCAAAAGCACTCAGCATATATATGTGGCAGGATACTTTCTGGATAGCCCTCACATATAGTAAACCGTCAAAAGGAAATCAAGTCTCCATATATTTCATCTTGTATAATATATACATTTAGTGCTTTTGAGAAATTTACTGCATAAAAAGTCTTATTCCCATAAAAATACTTTTCCCTTAAAAGGGTTTTTTATAATTAAAGAAAAAAACAAGTCATCTTAAAAAAAAAAAATTAAGATTCCAAATATTTAAGCACCGTAGCAAAGATACAATGGATAAAGGAAAGTATTCACAACTGCCATGTATGTGCATTTTGCTTCTTTGATAAATCATGCTAATATGTATAACTGCCATTTTACAGAGGGGTTAATAAAATTCAGTCTTATCCAAGCACTATTATAGCATGTAACTCCTTGATAGTAATGTCTAAGGGTTAACATAAGGTGTAGATAATATATACTAAAGCAAACTTGGGTGATAGTGAAACAGAATTTACCTGTATTCAGAGGCATACTTATAAAAGCTCTGTAAGATATGTCTGCTGTCAAAAATGGGATCACTGCCATCGGTAAACCTGCAGCTATACGAGCCTGTGTCACATTTAAGACGCGCCGAAAAAGACTGTTTGCTATTAGGCCACAGAGAGCAGCATTAAGTCCAATGTATGTTGATCCATGTTCAAGTAGACCTCTGAGTGAATTGAGAAAAAATGGTTAACATTTTCTTTGGCTCTTGCATGTCTGAGCTCTCCAGCAATTCTGGCACATTCTGCAGAACTTATTGGGACTTTAGAAATAACAGGATACAATAATTATCCCTTAAACCTTTTAAAATCATTGTTTTACATGTAGATTTTTATTTTAGAAGGCTTTTGAATTTGGCAACACTTAAAAATACAGAAATACACTTGGATTTTGCTAAATGTACTTTGTGATTTTTGCAAAGGATACTAGTAAGAAATCTCCCCCGTTATACAGCAGGGCCGAGTTTCTGGAGTCTGATTCAGATACATCTCTACTGGGGTCCCACAATTCCCAATACTTACATCTGTAGTACAGCACATTACAAGGCATTCCCCACTGGTCTGTAAAAACTTGAAAACAATGGATACAAAGAAACAGTCTTGGTTTCCATAGCACCTGATACAGGAGGCACTCAGTAAAGTGGAGTTAGTCTCCTTTCACTCTTCCCTAAAGCAAGGCCAGGATTGGGGGTTGGAGGAATACTAGCATTTAAGGGATACTCTATGCCAGGTATTACAACAACCCATTGAAATGAAGAACAGACATGATTTGAGAGAAGTGGTAGACCTGAACTTTAAGCCAAGGTATGTATGACTTTAAAATACATGTTCTGTGTATTCTTTAGTTTTGGAAAAAATAATGCCTAAAATTATTGTTGGGTAGTGATAATAAGCCAATTCAAACTCTTCAGCCTACCTTCCTTTACTACCTTGCTATCTATAACACAGGTGCCAACCTCTTTATAGTCTTTCATTATCCAATTAGCCATACAACACCCCCTCTGATTTCTATGTTAGCAATCATCTTAAAACAGCTTTTCTAAAATTTCTAATTGAGTTTCCTGCATTGTATAAGGCATTACTCATCTGTCACTTTGCAGTCATAATGTTGCTTGTCATTCATTCATGCTACTATGTGTGGCACACTTGGTACTTAGCACAAAAAAATTACCTTCTATCTTCACTGTTTTCATAGTTTATCAATGGATGCTAAAAGACGTGTAAATTTGAGATACAACAGAAGTTTATTAAGATGGTGATGGCAATAGAGACAAGTTTTTAAACTTAGGGTACATAAGATAATATTTAAAGAGTGATGAGAGCCTAGAGAACCTACCAAACAGAAAACACATGTGGAAGATTTGTCTTCTTGTGGGAGCTAAGAGAATGGAAAACCTGAGCACTTTCTTTAAAGTATGATTTTAGCTTCATAACAATCCTGTGAAATATGTATTACCTCCATTTTAGTCATAGCAACCAATTCTCAGAGGTAATTTGCCCATATGTTTTATGTATTATAAAATAATTACATGTTGATATATTACTGTTAAATATTATAATAAAAGTAAGTATGTAAATAAGGACTGCAAATGGAATCTGAATAGCAAAGTTGGCTCTCTCCCAGATTTTAATTTACTGTGGCTTGAAGTCACATTTTTCAGTTAACAATTTAGTTAAGTACAAAATTATCTTAGCAGGCCCTTGCCAGTTAATTTTCCAAGAGTGCCTATACCACTAGAAACTCGTATTGTGGCAAGACACACACACAAAATAACTACACAAATGAATTAAACACAGGAAATACAAGACCATATTTGGCGTGGCAATGAAATATGTGATATGCAAAATTACTTTGTATTTCAAACCCATCCAATTTTCATCTCAACACCACGAACCCATGACGGCTCACTAGGACTGCTATGCGTTGCCCTACTGGTGTTTTCTCTCCTACCTTAAATCTATTTTCCAAAAAGCAATTGGAATGTGCTTTTACTATTTAAAACTGTTACTTTAGCCTTATGCTGACTTCCCTTGTACTTTGCTAACACTGGTTCCTCAAATATGACAAACTGGTATCCTGTGTCCTAGGCATATGCTATTCCCTTTTCCTGGGATACTATTCCTCCATCTTCCCTAGACTGGCTCCTTTCTTTTTTGTCTCAGATTTTCAGTCTGCATTTAACATAGCCAGAGAGGCCCTCTTGCCAAGGAGATCTAAAAACATTTTGTGTTAAGTGCACTGTAGTTCCCTCAGTGTTGTCTTCACAGATCAGTATATTTCCTCCATAGCCTTTTCCTATTAATAATATCTCAAAGACCTTTTAGTCATGGTCCTTTTCCTCTGACATTCCTTGTCTAGCTATGTGTGTTACATAGGACTCTTACAATGGTAAGCAGCATAATAAAAAATGAACTGGTGAAGACAATTTAAAAGCTATTTTAAAGTTCTGATTATTTAAATGAGTCCATCAGTGTTTTATATTTGACTATACTCTAAGCCAGGTATGTCCAATTTTTTGTCTTCCCTGGGCCACATTTGAAGAAGTGTCTTGGGCCACACATTAAACACTAACGACAGCTGATGAGCTAAAAGAAAGGTTGTAAAGAAATCTCATGTTTTAAGAAAGTTTACAAATTTATGTTGGGCCACATTCAAAGCTGTCCTGGGCTGCATGCAGCCTGCAGGCCATGGGTTGGACAAATTTGCTTTAGCCAAATGAATATGTCCAAAGACATGAATTCTGGCATTGACTTCAAGCAAATGGTTAAGCTCTCTAGGCCTTGGTTTTCTCAGCAAGGTAATCAAGTGGATTCAGTTTCCTTTAGACATTACTAAAACCAAATAAATCTGAGATAATACACTGACGAAAATCCATCTGGAATAAGATATTTTCAAGACGGGATCTTACCTTTCTGCTTCTGGAAGCTGGTTAATTTTTCTGGTTATGATATCAAAAATTCGATTTTCCTTGACACTCTCATCTAGTTCATGATTTTCCATCTTGAGTCTTAAAAAATTAAAAATATCATTTTTAATAATGTATATCTATAGAAAAAAGGGCTTATAAAAAGCCTTCTGAAGATCTTAATTTTAAAAGGATTAGCTATAGACTGAATTCATAATCTACATACATGCCATACCCCTCCCTCACATACAAAAAAACAATTCTTAGTGAAATAGAATATGAAAAGCAGCACATAAAGCTTCTAGGAAATACAGAATATCTTTATAAACCTTACAGTATTTCTCAATTTGCAAACAGCATTAAACAGACAAATATTAACTAAGAATTTGTGTTCAATAGGTACCATAAAGATAAGCTAGTGTGGGAGAAACGTTTGCAATATAACTGACAAGAGTTGTTAGTACCCAGAATATGTGCAGTACAAATCAAAAAGAATAAGTCAAGCAACCTAACAAAGTGATAAAATGTTTGCACAAGCATTTCACAAAAAGGAAAGCCAAATAGCCAATAAACATGAAAGTACACTTCTTTATAATTAGTGAAATTAAAACCACAGTGAAATACTAATATGTACCTAGGTTAGCTAAAATAAAAACCTGAGAATTTCAATTACTGGCAAGAATGTAGCATAACAAATTTGTGCTGCTGGTGGAAGCATAAATTATACCCAATTTGGGTACAACCACTTTAGAAAGGAATTTGGTATTATTTAGTAGGTAGGAGACATGTATACCCTATAGCAGAGGTCAGCAAACTTTTCCTCTAAAGGACCAGAGAGTATTTTAGGCTTTGCAAATGACTTACAGTCTTTGTTGAATATTTTTTTAAAACAACTTTTTAAAAATATAAAAATCATTCTTAGCTGGCTGCACATACAGAAACAAGCTATAGGCTTCATCTGGCCCACAGGCCAGTAGTTTGTGGCCTGCGCTAGGTAAGGTGAACTTCAGAGCAGGGCAATGGCAAATGAGTGTTTAATGATTTGTATCATTAAACAAGATTTCAGGATAGTAGAGTTAAGAGGCAAAAGTTCTGACGTAACAGAAAAGGACAACATGATTTTATGATATTTGATTTTCTTGGTTCACCATCATCCATTTCCTACAAATTTTACAACACTGAGTAATTTAAGTATTTATTTAAGTGCATTTATATTAAGGGTATTGGTTAGATATGAGAGATCACTTGGAAAAAGATGAGGGCACTGAAATTTCATATCCCTAGCCGTAAAATTAACCTAGTAAGTACGATAAAGGCTTAGTAATTTATGTTTAAGCATTCTGGACTCAAATTTTATGAGGGCCTTTATTACAAAAATATGATAGACACCATCTCTGCCTTACAGGAGCTTTCAGCGATTATGTGCTGGGGAGGTGATTACACAAACAAGTAATCAAATTCGGTATATGTATAAAGTGTAGGGTGTATAAGTCTGAAATAAATTATTTGCTTAGAAATTCCCACCTAATGCTATCACTAGTTTTCCGTTCTATGCTCTGCATACTCGTAAGGTTCGGAGTTCTGTGAACTAGCCATTGCTATGGTTGTGGCTACTAAAAATCATTCTTAATTCGGTATAAGTTCTGACCCGGAAGCTCGCAGTAGGTCACTGTGTCCCCAATATTAAAAACAAACCGCTATCAAAGACAATGCCACCTTTAAATGCTACAAATAGTTCAAACAGCTTTTGTATTCGCTATCTCACGTCGCTCAGGATACTTCCGAGATAGGCAATGAAAAAAGTGGGGCCTCTGAAAATTAAGATAGGCCCTAGATACCCTGTAAATTGGCAGTAAACCCGGGATTAAATTCAAGTGAGGCACTTTTTTTTCTACTGGCTTACTTTAAATAAAAGGTCTTTTCTTCTCGGATGGAAAAGGAAGAGACCGTGGGCGCCTCTGGGCCGACTACTCTCTTCTCTGGACTGAGTCCTGCGATCTCCTTCCTGCGTGGTCAATGACCAGCTTTAAACTGCGCTGTGCTTCCGATACTCGGCACTTACTGTACTTCCTTTTCTGGAATGCCAGTACCTTATGCTTTCTTCCCAGCAGTCAGTGCTTCCTCTGCTCTTCCTCAGCGGCCAAGGCTCACAGCAACCTTTGATAACCGGGTCCGGGCGCAGCCATCTTTGTCTGACACGTGACTCCGGCGAGGCGGGCGTGGTTTCGGGACCGCTGATTGGGCTCGCAGGACGCACGTTGTACGCCTCAAGCGACTTTCTGGGGAGGGCCCTCCAGCGAAGGGAGGTGCTGGGCTGGTGAGCGGTGGGAACTCTGCTGACGCGGAGGGTACTCTTTCAACTTATCCCTGCCTTCCAGGCCCGAACCTGCAGACTGAAATTTCGAGATGAAAGTTTAGTGACTCTAAACTAGACCTTTTCACTGAAAACCTACCTTGGGCACGTTACTTAACTTTTTGGCCGATAGAGCCTGCACAGCACTTGGTATACGGTGGGTACTCGGTTAATACCTCAAAAAGGAGCTAAGATTTCTTTGCTCCATCGATTTGGTTATCCACATGCAAGAGAATGAAGTTGGACCTTTTTCGTATTCCATATACACCATTTATTAAAGAGAACATCCTTTTTCATTGTGTAGTTTTGGCACCTGTGTCAAAAATCATTTAGTCATATATGCACGGACTTACTTATGGACTGTCTAGGTGTTTCATTGGTTATTGTATCTATCTATATGGCAGTCAATTCCTCTTGCCTTGAAATATGAACAAGTGTGAGGCATCCAGCTTTGCTCATTTTCAAGAATGTTTTGGCTGGTCGGGGGTCCCTTAAGATTACATATGAATTTTAGGATCTTTTTTTCCTACTTTGGCAAAAAATACCAGTGGAAGTTTGATATGAATTGCATTGAATCTGTAGATCATTTCAGGCCACATGGACATTTTAACAGTATTGAGTCTTACAATCCACAAGCACGGGATGTCTTTCCAATTACTTGTATTTTCTTTGATATTTTTAGCAATGTTTTGAGTATATGAGTCCTTCACCTCCTAGGTTAAGTTTAATCCTAAGTATTTTATTGTTTTTGATGCTATAGCAAATGGGTTTGCATTCTTAATTTCTTTTTTGGATTGGTCACTGTTAGTGCAGAGAAACAGTTTTGTGTGTTGACTTTTGTATCATGCAACTTTGCTGAAATTGTTTTTAGGTGTAAGTCTTCTCTGGATTTTTCGGTTTTTCTACAGCCATGTGTATTAGCTCCTTCCAGGGAGATACTGGTGACGTGGAATGGGGAGGTGTTTGCTGGCTTTTCTAGTCTCTGGGGAGGATTGCACTTAGCCCCTAGATATGTTTTAAATTAGAATTCTGACTGTCAGGCAGCATCTTTTAAAGTGTGCAAATAGACCCTATTCAGAGAAACCTGGGATATGGGCATGTTTTGCCTGCTTTCTTAGCGCAGACCACTGGGGAGAGCTGTAACCAAGGCTCTTGCCAGTCAATGACTGCTTTTGTGTTTGCTATACTCTGGTGGGTCTCATGGATGGCAAACCTGTTGGGTTTCAGAGGTAGATATTTTGGGAGCCCTTCCCTCAGGTGTAAGTTGGGGTGCTAGGTGTTGGGTCCAAACTTTTTTGTCCTCAGGGAGAAGCTGGGATTTTTGAGTTCTTTCCTGATAGTATGTCACTGTGTTGGGGTGCGGTATATGGTGAGAGTGTGTCTCAGCCTTTCCTACCCATTTGGTATATTTTCTCATTTGCCTGATGTGTAAATGTAACTCTGCTAGTTTCTGGATCTCTTTCTGGACCTCATTGAGTTGTTTGTACGTAAGCACACAGTGTCAAGTTAGCGAACTTCATTGTCAGATTTCGGCACAATGTCAGCTCTGATGGCCATTCCAGAAAAAGAGTTCCAAAATTGCTTTGAAGGGTGGACTAGGCGCTGGCATCAGTGCATAGCTTCCCAAGGGGAGTCCTTTGAAGGTCACCATTATGATATTCAGGATTGAGGTTTGTAGCACTTTTTCTAGGATGAGTTCTTGAAATTAATTGTCCAAACTCACATATGTGTGTGTGCATGTAAATAAAAAATATATAGGTAAGATATTTATATATATCTTACCAATATTATTTTACATATATATGTGTAAGGTGTGTGTGTGTGTGTGTGTGTGTGTGTGTATACATATCTATATATCTATATGTCTATATATCTATATAACCAAATAGAGTTGGTAGATGTACTGACTTCAATTTTCAAAATAAATGTCACTCATATATTTCCCTAAGCTGTTTCTATACTCTGTGACTACTAAATAGGAAACTTCTTAGCAGATTAACAACCCCAGACTTATCTCCTACAGGAAGTTTGATATGCTGTCATTGATACATATCAATTTGGAATATAGTAATACATAAACCTCTTTCTTTGGTCCTTTTCTACTTTGCTCACCTCATTATCTTTCTTCCCACCCAACCTAAAACTGTGGTAATCAACTTTTTTTGAGCAGGACCAACTTAGTCAAAACAGAATATAGAGATCTGGATGGCTCTAAGCAAAGGAAAATTCTCCAGTAATAGTTTCAATTCTGCATTCACTTTTCCTTCTTGTAGCTACCTAATTATACCTAAGATGGTGTGGAAAAAAATACACATTCAGAGAAAAAGTAAAAGATGTTGGATGATTAACCTTCACCTTGGTCCTGTTGCTTCCCTTTATCAACAGTGTAGGCATTATTTTAAATTTTCAACTGTCAACATATGCAATTTCACAAAGCATCCAGAATCTTTATGGAAAGCACCATATAATTTCTAAGAAAAATATGTAAGGTGGGGGTAGAGAAGGCAGAAAAATCAAGAGAGAAACCATTAAGAAAAACATGGCAATTCACACAATAAAGGCTTTCACAAAATAATTCAAAATGGATAAGTTAAATTCAACATTAAGTGATACCTCCCAAAACATTTTCTCCTGAATTGTTTTAGTGTTCATAACAGGCATAATGTATGCCTCTAGAAAGGAGATTTTTTTTTTTTAACCTACAGAATGGTTAGAACACCAGCACCAGGTTGAATCTTTCAAAAGTATACATAGCTCATAGTTCAAAGAAACAAATAAAGTAAATTTTTTACTCATTTAATTCTGAAAGCATCCATTAATTTTAAGTCATACACCTTAAACTCCTATGAACTAAGCTAAAATTTTTCCTTTTTCTGCATACAGCAATGACAAGTAATTAGGGAAACTAAAGAGCTGGTTTTCCAAGGGATCTAAATCAAAGATCATATTGTTAGTTTGAAAAAATATTCCGGGCATTTTAACTAATCTTAATCTATATTTTAGAAACTGCCAAGAGAGCAGATACTAAAATTGTAAAATAAATTATTCATCCTTGTATCTAATCAAGAATTTACGGCTATACAAAGAACTCTTTTACCCTATCTCACAATATACAATGATAAACATTCAATGAAGAACAATAATCACAAACATATCTTTAAAAAAGGATGCAACAAAGTTTCTTCTGCCCTAATTCTTGAAGCTGGATTTAGATCTACAAGTTTATCAAGCGGGTCATAAGCTTCATCAGGTATGTCTTCCCAGCCTTCTATTATAGATTGGTGATATACACATCAAAACGACCCACTCTGTCGTCTCTATACAATGAATTCCCTGAGTGCTATGCTTCAGGTGTTTGAATGAGGTGAGAAGTTTTATGGTCGGCCTGCTCTAAAAAAGTTGGGCCATGAGAATCAGGCCCTTGTACGGGGTGTGATAAAAAAGAAATGGTGAATGTTTAAATTAAAAAAAAAATTATTACAGTAAAAGACACATTGCTATTAACCACCCCCCCCCACACACACACACACAATCCTACTCCCCCTCACTTCAAATACACTTACCCAAGGTTCTTACCATTTTCTGAAGCAGTTTTGGGAGCCCTCTTTCATGTGTGTATGACAAAGAAGTGAGCAAACGGATTCATCCTCCATCGTGACAACGCTCTGTGTCACGCAGCACTCCTGGTACGGCCATGTCTGTCAAATAAAAACATTACTGTGTGTCCTCACCAGATCTGGCACTGTGCAACTTCTGGCTCTTCCCCAAAGTCAAAATAACCATAAAATGTAAACGTTTTGAACAGATTCGGGACTGAGGCAACCACAGCAGTGCAACTAAAGACTCACAAAGGAGGACTTCTAGAACTGCTTCAGAAAGTGGCCAGAACGGCGGGATAAGTGGGTTCAAAGCGAGAGGAGACGTATTTTGAGGGGGATTAATGGCAATGTGTCACTTACTTTAATGAAATATTTTTATTTAAACATTCACTGTATTTTTTTGGATCACACTTTTTAGTTTGGGAGTGTTAGTCTCAATACCTCTGAGTGTCTCAGAATTTTAAGTCTCGTGCCTGGACTTCTTTGCTGCATTGATCAAAATATTAATTTGCCAAAAGTGTTAGCACCCTGGATAGTTTCTCTGAATCCACAAATTGTCACAATTTGAGCCAAAGTATTTAAATCACCACTTGCTTTATAAAATAGGTATCATCCAGCAAGCAAAAAAAGGTGTAAGACACCTGCAGATCACATGTCAATTGTAATTTGGGGCACTTTGTCAGGACTTTGGAAGTGGGGTTTCTGAACTCTGGGGTACCTGCCCTAGGGTCAACCTGTTGCTGCCTTGAAAGGCAAACCCTGCAGATTTGATCTGTAGCAAAACAGTCACAGGTCAGGCTAGCTGGGCAAGAACTGGTAGTTTTCTTCATCACACCACTACTTGCAGTTTTGTAGAAACAGCTTTCTCTTTTATTGCTAAATGTCTGGATCCACCCACAGTTGGACTGCTGCATCAGTTTCACTCAGGCTCTCATGTGAAGGGGAGCTGTGTATATTGAAATTTCTCTCTCCAAAAAACTGAGCACTGGGAGTTCCCTGGTGGTGTAGTGGTTTAAAGTTTCGGCGCTGGTGCTGTCAACGCTATGGCCTGGGTTCAATTCTCAGCCAGAGAACTACCCACATATCAACCCCCCCCCCCCCACACACACACAAAAACAAAACAACCAAAACAAACTGAGCACTGGACAGAAAGACCTACAGAGTCCTCCTTTCCATCTTTTCCTTGTTTAGTCTGAATTTGGGTATTTGTATAGAGCCTTTTTACAGGAGTTTTTGTGATGAGCCTGCTGGTCCAGCTACTTTGGTGCTGCTGGGCCACTTAATGAAAACTTGCTTCTGGTGATTAGACGGGATTTATTTTGTAAATAACCTTCCTGCTGAGTTTCAGACCACGCAAATTTGAGAATCTCTGTTTTTGTATCCTGGGTTCCTTGGGCCAAACCAAACTTTATCAAGGCATACTTTTTCAGGTACCTATTATATAAAAAAATTGCTGGGCTTCACATCACAGTGAACAATACCAAACTGATGAATGCATTTCAAAGCTTTGAACAGATTAAACATATATTCCCCACACTTGTTGAAAGAGAATTCAAGATGTCCAAAAAAGGACTCATGCTCCAGATACGGCATGTAACCACATGATCATGTTTTCCTAAAGCAGTATTTAACTCCCATGACATTGTCCTGCCCACCAGCCACTGTGAGTCATTGAAGTTCAGCTGCTATTCTTACACGTGTAGGATAACTTCTTGGAATTAAGTGTTTTAGAGAAATTTTCTTTTCAGGTCCTGCTTGTAACTGTGCTGTGGCCAAATAAACAAAGCTGCAAGTACCTTCTCCAGTTTTGCCCTTAATCTTCACATAACTGGGCTGTGGTACAGCTTCATAAATCTTCTCAATATATCTTTTTAAAGTTTAAAATTCTGCTTATCCACTTGCAACCAGTCATGCAAGGAAGAAAAAACCATAGGTTCAGTCACCTGAATCCCCAAAGACGTCTCTATCACAAAACAACTGGGATGCAAAATGCCAGTTAAGGGGTCATGTCCACAGGGAAGCAAAGCAGCTACGAAATTAGAATAGGTTTAAGGGAATATGACATCTGTTGCTCCCCAGATGCATGAGTCATCACCTCCAAGAGCACCCCAACCTAGAGAGTCTTATGAGTTCTATTTTGAAGTTTATATTGCTGTGTCTTCAAGTTCACTATCTTTTCTTTTGCTATGTCTAATGTTGGGGAGACTTTTGAGGGAGCTTTGTTACTTTAGTGAAGCTGGTGGGGTTCAGAACTACCACGATTCAACTATTTGTGTTTATTAGGACTGTCTCTGTAGGGATGATGAAGGTAGTGGAATATGGGTTATCTATCTTTGGAAGAATCTTTCCTTTCTTATCTTTTTCAATGAGCCCTAGGAAGGGGAGTGAACAAATTCAGCCACATCTGCATAATACCATTTTGTTATTATATGACTGCTTAAACTTAGAAATTGAAAAATTGAATAGTTTGCACAATACAGTTGTACAAAGACAGGGAGAAAAATCAATATAATATATTGCAAGATATGCAATGTGATGCAATATAGTATAAAAGCAGGTAGTTGGGGGAAATGGAGGAGAAAAGGCAAAAAGGAAAGGAAGTTCTCACAGTAGGGACTACATTTTAGTCATTGTTATGTACCCACTAGGAAAAAACAATGTAAACACATTTATTACCACCTCCTATGTGGCAGCTATGGTATGGTATGGTTCCATGTCCTTTAATCTTTATAACCTTACTGCAAAGCAGTTCTTAGTATGTGTTAAGAAGAAACATTGTCAAAAAGGTTAAGTAGTCCGCAAAGACTTATGTACCCCAATGTTCATCATGGCGCTGTTCACTGTGGCCAAGACATGGAAACAACCAAAGCGCCCTGAGACAGATGACTGGATAAAGAAGCTGTGGGACATATACACAATGGAATATTACTCAGCTATAAGAAAAGATGAAATATTGTCATTTACAACAAAATGAATGGACCTAGAGATCATCATGCTGAGCGAAATAAGCCAGACAGAAAAATCCAAGAACCATAAAACTTCACTCATATGCGGAATATGAAACTGAAAGCAACAAAGAAAAAACAAACAAACAATATCCCATGGACACAATCAATAGTTTAATGTTTATTTGAGGACAAGTCGGGAGTGGGTGGGAAAAGGGGAAGGGAGTGGAAGAGGTGGGAGGGGGAGCTAAATATAAGGTGATGGAAAGAGAAGTCACATTAGGTGGTGAACTTATTATACAAGTTGATGATGCACTGTAGAATTGTACACCTGGAACCTATGTAACTTGCTAACCAATGTCACCCCAGTAAGTTTGACAATAAAAAAGAAAGGTTAAGTAACTTGTTCAATGTGTGGTATACAATGTCTTTCCTATACTAGGTCTTGAATCAACATTAGCCGAATAAATGAATATTTATTCAAATGAAAGAAAGTCATGAATTTTCTTTGCTGTGCTTCTTTATAATCTTTCCTAGAAAAAATGGCTAAACTCATAACTACAGGCTAGGGAAAGAACTGTGTATGCAATAATAGCAAATACTACTACTAATGGCAGTAACACATACAATTTAAATGTACATATGTTAATTTAATGTTGATAACACTATCAGTAAGTACAATCTTTATTCTTCATTTTTCAGATGAGGAAACTGAGGTGCAAAGAGGTGAATTAGCTTGTTCAAAGTCATCCTGCTGGTAAGTAGTGAAGCCAGGATTTGAGCCCTGAGAGTGGAGCTCCAGCCTGTACTAACTTGCTGCCTTTCTTCGCTGTAGTTCAGCTACCTTCACCTTTGGACTCAGGCCAGGATTGAGGTTTCCATAATTTCCCCTTTCAGGCCTCTTAACAGCCATATTAGCAAACACTGCTTTTTTTGTAGGGGGCAGGTGGTTCCCTGACTGGGAATCAAACCCAGGCCGCGGTGTCGAGTGCATGGAATTCTAGCCACTACACCACCAGGGAACCCCAGCAAACACCGCTTTCCAAATTCAAAGAAAAATATTGATAGAATTCCCACCCTTTTCAATGGTAGCAAAAGCAAACTGAAGTCATAGAGTAAGGTACAAATCTCTTCAGCTTTCAGATGGCAAAGAAGAGGAACCCATGTCAACCTTGCTGTATTGCCCAGATGACTACCTCAGCATAGAAAGAAATAAAATACCCAATACCTAGAAATTATAGAGCATCTATGTTCAAACGGACCAAAGACATGAACAGAAAATTCACAAAACATAATGCCAATCTTTATTTAAAAATCAACTTTAGCTAGATTCTTTTTTTTTTCTTCTTCCTTTTTCCTTGACAATGGCAAACTTTAAAAAGATTGATGTGGCTGAAACTGGAGAAAGAGAGTAAAAGTGTGAGGGGTGAGGGGCAGTAAAGGTACTGGCATTGATGGCTTACTGGTTCTGGTGAGGCTGAAGCAATGCTGGAGTGTGTGAGAATGAAATGAACTGGGAGGACAGGAGGGAGTGATCAGAAAATAGGATTTTAAAACTGAGAATATGGAGAATTTGAATTTATTGATTATGACAAAATCTAGAGCAACATAGTACAATAAAAATGAGTCACATATATAATTTTAAATTTCCTCGTAACCCCATTTTAAAAAAAGCAGGTAAAATTACTTTTAATGTGATTTATTTAAGCCAATATATCCAAAGAGTAACATTTCAACATGTAATCAATACATTATTCTTGAGTTTATTCTATTTTACATAGTAAATCTTCAAAACTTGATGTGTATTTTATACTCACAACATTTCAATTTATATTTACATTATAAATGCTCAGTAGCTACAAGTGACTAGTGACGATTATATTGGACAACACAAGTCTAGAATGTGACCATGGGACTCAGTGGTAGGGTAAAAGAGACCCACCCAGATGTTGTCAGTATCAGCTATGTGAATACTGGAAGCATCTAGTATGTTATTACTAAAACTAATACGAGGGCTGTCCGGGAAGTATCCAGCCATGTAATATGAAATATAGAGGCATTTATGGCTGGGTTTTTTTCTGGACAGCCTTCATGTGTATGTAGAATACCATTTATTTAAAAGTATATATAAATTACCAAAGAAAAATGCAAGGAAAAGAGGCATGCTAACTTAGTAGTGGTTACCTCTGGAGAATGGAGTAGAAATAGCCTGGAGTGGGTATGGAGGGAGACTTTTCAAGTCTTGCTCTATATAGCAAGTGTACACACACACACACACATTTCTGGATCATTTGAATATCTCAATGAGAAAGTATTCATGTACTCATAATAATTTCTTTAAAGAGTTAAGATATGAACACCAATGACCTAGTTATCTTATGTGATTTGGTTCAGACCCCCAACCCTCACCCTGCATAACTTGCCCTTTCCTTAGAGTTTCAGTACCATGAGTTATTCTGCGAATACAAAGCTGGGTGGTTAACTAGTCATTTCCCCTGCCATTAGCAAAAGAGAGCATGTATTTCAGTTTGTTATACATGGTGCCATAAAGCACCTTATTAAGACTTCCGTTTCTGCTTTGTGTTGCTTGGGGTCTCAGATGATGAAATCTTTAATCTCACTATGAATATCGTTAAGATAAGGAAAAATGAGCTATAGGGTTCCATTTTGTGTCTTACTCTTCATCAGTCTTCATTTCCTGACCCCGAGATAAATGGGTAGATCAGGAATGCTCTAGTGGACTTAAGGGAACATGGATGCTGGGAGGTTTCTTTAGACTTTTTTTTTTGGGGGGGGGGCGGGTAGTTCCCTGGCTGGGAATTGAATCCAGGCTGCAGTGTTGAGGGCACCGAAACCTAGCCACTACACCTCCAGGGAACCGCCTCTTTAGACTTTAAGATTGTTCAGGGCAGGGACTGAATCTTTGAACCCCTGGTACCTATATAAATGCACAGCAAATAGGCACTCAATAAATGTTCTTTAAAGAGCACAGTGAAAACAATTTGTTAATAAGCTAGTAAGTATACTGAATCGAGAAATGGTCTGTATGATATATTTTTCTTTCTTAGGAATTTCCAAGTTCGTCAAAATTTAGGTCAAATGTCATTTTTTCCCCATAGCTTTCTCTTCTACTCAAGTAGCTAACAGCCACATCCTCAATGCTCCCACAGAATTATATGTATACCTCTCAAACCCTCTCATGCTATGTGTTCACATTTTTAATTTCTCTTCTAATTGTGAGTGCCTTCTGGGTAAGGACCATTTCTTATGACAGTGCCTCAGAGGTAGTAGGTGATTTAAAGAAGTTTGATGAATGAATGAATGAATGAATATATAAATGTAAAGATCTGAACTTGAGGCCTCAAACCCATTTCCATATACAATAAGGAAATAAAGGCAAAACTTACATTTATTTATTGAATTACTGAGTATCTGTTGAATACCTGCTATATACTAGGCAAAAGGAACAGAAACAAATTGTTCAGTTAGTTTTAACTCTTTCAGCAATGCCTGAGTTCTCATCATTAAAAAATTCATTCTGATTTAATATCCATTCATTCTTTGGTTAATCTTCATTTACAGTTTTCTCAAGTATACTTTCAAATATTGCGTAATGTTGTAGACCATTATATACTCCGAAGAGCATCTGAAAGACTAGAGGAATCACCATTGCTTTTATCTCTGTTTGACAATGCATTATCCAATAAAGTAAAACCCTTCCTTTTGGTGGCAGTGGAACAGTATGATACCTAAAAAAGAAAAAGAGTTAAGTACTTCTCATGGATTCATATTCTATAAAAAAATGAATTGATTTCTCTTAAACTGGCAATTTCTATTCTACCTTTTTCACAAAGCTAGCAAAAAGGTTAAAAGTTAACTGTTTTTAATACCCAACTATATATTTTGATCAAAATGTGACATTGGCAGCTAAAGAATAAAGAATTCACTAATATTAAAAAAATAATAAAATAAAAAGGAAAGAAGAGAAGGAACTCATAGACTTGCCTGACTGCCAGACGTCCATTTTTAGAAAAAGCCAAAGCAGTGGGATATAGAACACCACATATTATGCCAGTCAGTGAGCTTCTCAGAACACAATTTTCCTTGCTTATATTACCTGGAAAACAAAAGTAAATTTGGTATCCCTTTAAAACTCAGGATAAACATTAAGAAAGTCTTGTGCCTTCATAGAGTAGTTATTTGTACTATCCTCAACCATAGTGAAATGGTAGAGAGAATATTAGAAATTCAGTCTATGGCACATAACAGACTAAATGCACCATGTCTTAAAAATGCTTTTATTATAAAGAATATTAAACTAGCAGAGCATATACCTGGATTCCAGGTTAATACATTTTTACTGCCTATGTGTTAGGCATGAGCTAGGGATAGTGTTGTATAAAAGAGACCCAATCTCTGACCTTTAGGCCAGTCTACCAGGAATGAAAGACATTGGACAGATGTTTAAATAAATAATTTTAAGTATGCACGGTGCTTTGAAGGTAAAATGAATAGAGAATGTATCCAGAAACCTAACCTACCCTGGGAGAATTAGAGATGGTTTCCCTGGGTAAGAGATATTTAAGCAGGGACCTGATGAACAGGGGTCAGAGGTTCCATCAATTAGTAGTTGTGAAGTTTAAGGTAAGGGGAGGAGGCAGGAAATAACATTAAAAGCCTATAATATGCCAGATACTATGTTAGGTATTTAACATACATTATCTTAATTCTCACAACAATCCTGTGAGGTAAGTACTATTAGTCCTAATTCATAAAGACAATTGAGTCTCAGCTTAAATGACTTGCCTAATGTCACAAAACTTAAATCCTAAGAGGTAGGATCTGAATTCATGTGTGTAATATGCCAAAGCCTGCTTTTTCTTACTGTATTCTGTTCTGCTTCTTAGATTTAAACGTGTCTCTGCCTTAATTGGTTATCTGTAAAATAGACCTAATACTACTAGCCCCGCCTGATTAGGAGGCCTGTTATGGGGATGAAATAGGGCAATATATGTGGAAGTAGATTTTAAGTGGTAAAGCAGTATACAAATATAAGGGATTATTATAAGCAGTAGCAACAGTATGTGTTAATGAGTAATTTTAAGTAGACATAAACACATACTTTAGTGAATTTAAATTTACCTGAATATAAAGCATCTGTTACAAAGAGCTTATAAGCAACTATAGTAGACAAAAATGGAAGTGTAGTCAATGATGCATACGTCTTTAAAGCATCATGTTTAACTTTGAAGCAGTGTCTAAAAATGAAGTTTGCCAAAATTCCAGAGAAACCAGCTGTTGCTCCAAAGGTCACTGTTCCATATATATTTAAAGTCCTAACAGGAAAAACAAAGAGAAAAATTAAGTTAAACATAATATCTCCTAATGAATATATCATTTCCTAGAGAGTCATTTGTTACTATATATTTACTTAACATCAAATATTTCTTGAGCATTTACTATGTGCAAGGTGTTTTCTATATGCTGAGGATGAGGTGGTGAATAAAGAAAAAACATTCCACTTCTCATGGAACTTGCATTCTAATCAGAGGCTATAATTCTCTTTCTGAGAATACTTCAAGTGGTTCTAATATAGAGAGCTGTTTTAAAGAGAGAATAAATTTTGGTCACAAATAAATATGAGTATATTCCAACATTGCTGAATTTTATGACCTACCTAAATCCAAGAATACTGTTCTTCCTACTAAAAGGAATTAATTTGCTTAAAGTCATTTGAAAAAAAGCTGTTTACATTTGGTTAGGTGTACTAGAAAATAACTATTTCTTAATTAGTCCGGCTATATTTAAAATAATTTGTCAACGATTTCTAAAACTTCAGATCTAGAAATTTCCTAGATCTAGGTTTCCTTATTGACCACTACCTAAATCCAGAATGTCTAAAGTCGAAGTTCAACATTTTTTGATTTTTAATTTTGAGCTCTAATAATCTAAAAGTCAAAATGGTAATGTGAAACTGTATGTATATCATGGAATTTGTATTCCTTTTTGTTGAACTCAGACCTGTGGCTGAAATAACCAATTCTAAACTGAATTTAATTACAAATTATGATCAATTAAATACAAGTAATCCCCAAAATGGTTTTCTCCTAATTACTTTTAATTAAAAAATGTTTATTGCACAAGAAATAGTTCAACAATAATTTTGGACATTTTTTAGGAAGCAAAAGAAATTATCCACAATCCCAATTTCCAACAAACCACTGTTTTCATCTATTCATGTTTCCCTCCAGTTCCGTTTTTAAGTAACTTTTTTTCATAACCTACTCAATAAAGTTAATAGGATCTCAGATACATGAAACAGTGGTAATACAGAAGATCTGCAAATAAATTAAAAAAAAAAAGCTTCTCAGTATGGGTGTGACTCTTACTTTTCTTGTCTAAGATATTCAAATTTTTTTTCTATGATTTCGATGACCATTGGTCTTCTGACTTTTGCATCTCCTAGAGAAGGACTGGGCTGACCATGTGTATAAGCTGCCATCTGGATGTCCTGGAAAACAAAAAATTACAGAATCCTAATAGCTAATGATATTAATATTAAATGTTTTAAGTTCTACATATTCAGATTAAAAAAACATTTAGACCTCAGGAATGTGTCAGGTACTGCCATCTGCTTTCACAAAGGACTCTTTTCCCTGCTAGGAAGAGGCAGTGGATCACTGGTACCTTGGAATACATAAGTTACATAGCTAGCTCCCTTGTAGTAACTGAGGCGGAAGCAGGGCCTTTCCTGGAAATTGCTATGGAGTATCCTAGTGAGCAGGGACTCATGGTAATGGACTCCAGGATTGGAAGGTTCCTGTGTCCCAGATGTGATGTATGAATAGATGATTACCAATGTCAAAGGACCACGAGGATTTGGCCAGTTTCATCTTCATAGAAACCAGTGGTAAAACAAAAATCAAAAACAACACAACACCTGGATCCTTAGAAAGGATTCTTTCTGAATGTTTTGCTCTGGGTGACTCAGATCTCTGTGAAAAGATTTACATTAATAACATTTGTGAAATCTTTTGCCACATTAGTATTATGGAATTCCAGATTAGCCAATGAGTAAGTAAAATAAAAAATCTACAGCTTTCACAATTTATACCAACCTCAGGAGTCCTAGGCAAGAAAATTAGAGTGGATTTAGCGTAATGAACACAGACGACAATAATACATAGTGATTTCAATGTGTACAAGAATCACATGGGGAGTTTATTTGAAAGGCAATCTCTTGAACTCCTTCCTGAGATATATGGATTCCACAGGGTGAAACTTAGAAATCTACATTTTAATAGCACCAAGTGATTCTGATGCTGGTAGTCAATAGACACATGTTGAACATCACTGTAATACTCATTTGCTCAATAAGTGATATGTGCCAATTCTAACCCTAATTAATGAAATGCCAATTCATCTATAGTGCCAACATCCTGAAGATATGGGCTCCTTTGAACTTTTTTATGATATTTCACAATGATTAATAATGGACTAGTTTCTTTCCCTGCATCATTTCAGACTATACTCGTTTAGTTCTATCTTTTTCTTTAAGATATTTACAGGGATTTATTTTTATTTTTATTTTTTTTTTACAAATTACAATTTCTCAGGGACTAGATTTACACTTTCGTCGTTGACATCTAAATGGAAACTGGAAAAGAGGAGATAGTAATATCTGGGGAGGTTCTATATAATCTATCTAATGTTTATGAAGGCAGATGTCAGTAACATAATTAACCAGAAACCTTTGATAAATTTTTGTTGTACCGTCATCCAATTCATTGAAGTCCCTTACTCCTTACAAAGAAAACTTTCAGGCAATGACTTGTATAACCTCCTACCTGTCTATATTCAGTGTACAGAGAACAGAAGATTACCATCCTAAAATACTAAAACAGGAGAGCAAATATTGAGTCCCTACTCTTTGGAATACTGTTATTAAAGTAGAAAAATAGACGTGTAACTTTCTGATAGATTTTTAGTAAGTATTGAAATGTAAAGATTTTGCTATAACCAACATTTTATCTAAAAATTAGTCCAAGGCCACTCAACTGGTCATCAATACCAGCAAGAGTGTATTTATGTAGGCTTATAGTTTGCAAAATATCTTACGGTTCTGTAGTGCTTTTATGTGTACTATTACTATTTCACCTGACTTGCAGAATTTTATCAACCTTCATTCCTTATTTTCAAAGCACCGGTCCGCCCGACCGCCCCCATCAAGATATAGTCAAGTCCTCAGGAATACACAACCCAACCCCAAGTCAGGAAAAAAAGGCAGGGAATTAAACGCAGAATGAGTGTACTATAAAAACAAAACAAAACAAAAATATAAGAAAAGCCAAACTTAGCCGAACCAGAGGCAGTGTGGGAAGGTTTCCCGCAGGACGTGACATTTACACGAATATTCAAGACGAGAGAATTTGGCAGGCGTTGGGTGGGGAAGAAAAGGTGCGGTGAAGTATTTCAAGTTGAAGGAAAAGCCAGTGCAAAGGCCCAGGGGCAAGAAAAAAACAAGCGGTAAGCAATCAAAAGTAGACTTTCAGTCTCCTAATTTCTCTCTGCGCCTTTCCATTGCAAATGGGGACTTCACTGATTGAGTCCTGCATAGACTCGGGAGCTGTTCTCTTTAAATTTTCAAATCCCTTGTACATGCATATTATTTCAGATGAGCCCGTGAACACTTTGAGGCTGCAGAAATCACGGCCCATTTCTCCCCGGGTTTCCGCCTACCTTGGGCACTTCCCCATCTCCCACGGGCACCACATTTGCATCCCTCAGGTCAGCCCCAGCCTCACGCCTGAATACCGCCATCTTGGCGGCTCACGTGACTAGCGGGTGGGCGGGGACCCACAACGCCCGGGGTGGGAAATGCTGCGGCTCACGCCTCTCTCCAGCAGTCCGGGCCCGCCCCGACCCAGTCAAAAGCCGCGCCCTCCATCCTGGCTGTGATTGGGTGCGGCGTCCTGAAATTACGGTCTCTCATTGGCTTCGAGGAGGTCCAGACGCCCGTAGGCCCGCCCCACCCCGCCAGCCCTTCACTCCCTTCCTTTGCTATTTGTTAACCAGCTCCCTCTTCTCCCATCGGAGATGAGCGTGGGGCGGTCCGAGCGCAGCGATGTTGTTGCGCGCTTTCCTCTCTTCAGGGCACCTCTGTTAGCTGGGGCCGAGCTGCGCGCCCTTTTCACTCCGTGAGGGAGCTCGCCCCTCTGGCTTGGCCGGCGTGTTAGCCTCCGACTTCTCAGGCACCTCCTCCCGTGAGCCCCCACCCAGCCGCCAGGATAGCCCCGACTGGCCTCCTCCCCTCGCAGCTGACTGACTCCTCTCCCAATATTTAGTGCCCTCATATTCCATCCTTTCACTCTGCTTGGAAAGGGACCAGTAAGAAATTTGCCCCGTATTTCCCGAGAAGACCCCCTTGCCAGCCAGTGTTTCGGGGTGAGGGGCGCAGCGAGGAGGCCTGGCGCCTTACTGTGCACGTTCAATGCCCAGCAGTATCTCCCAGACCAGCAACCCCCGACCCTCCAGCCTCCATGTCTTAGAGAAGCCAAATTCGAGAGTTATATAATTTCTAGTGCTGCTGTTTCTCCTGCCTGAGGAAACACTTCATCGCGTGGCGAGTGCAGGACATTTCTGTACTCTTCTATATAAGAACGGGGTGTGGGCAGGGGTGGCCAGCGGTAGCAGAGATTTCTTGTCTTTTCTTCAAGAGGAAGGTGGGTAGTTTGGAGAGAGACTGAGAAAAAAGGTGAAGGTGGAAGCCTAGCAGCCGAACACTCTAATTTAGGAAATTGCACAGCTATGCTCACATGCCTAATACTACTACAGCGTCTCAGAAAACACCTTTGTGGGAAGGTTTGACTTCTCTGCAACAGTCTCAGTGTTTTTCCTCGCTGGATAGGCAGCTGCTTGGATGCGAAGAGATGGCATGATGTGAATGACTCCAGTGTGAAGAAATTTGCTTCGCCAACTCATCCTGCATCAAGTGCCCATTGAGTAGCACTGTCACTTTAATGTCTCCCTGCCAAGGGATTGCTTTCCTTCTTTTCAATCCTCTTGGTTAATACATGGGAGGATTAGAATCAGAGGGGCATTAAGGATCAAGCCTGAGGGGTTTGGAGAGCACAGAAGAAAAAAATGAAAGTGACAGCAAGCTGGATCCCGTCTTACTGAGGGGGTGAGATCTGGAACTTCTGGTCCAGTAAATAGAAGGGCCTTTCAGTCTGTGTTCTGCCTCAGAAAACTGTTCAAACTCAGCCACCTTTTTAGAGACCCGACAGAGTCAAAGAGGTTTTTTTAAAGTATTTTTTGGCGGGGAGAGTGGGGGGTGTGTTCAAATTTTTCTCTAAAGAATTGAGGATCTTTATCTTCAACCAGTTCATCTTTGAATTTGATCATGATTTGACTAATGAAACAGCTTTGTAAATTTGGTTTGTGCCTTAATTGAGTTAGTCATTGAACTCCAAAAAATGTTGCTGCCTGAAGAGGAATTTTAATGTTTTCTATGCTTACAATAATTTTATCAGCTTTTTAAAAAGCAATAATTTATAAAAATTGAAAAAACTTGAAAAACTCAGAAGTTCTTTTCACTAAACTTTGTGGGCAGTGTCAAAAGTTTAATTGTGGAAAACATACATTATTATTATTTTTTTATGCGAAAGAGAAGACAGCCTGGATTTCAAAACTGAACAGGTGAAGTGGTTTGCAACAGTTACCTGACTCTTGGCCTCAACCCAGTTGGATCAAGTTGAGACCTGAAAAGAGATCTTGAATCCTGTGGCAATAGAAAGATCCAAGAATGCCAGTCAAGAAGAAAGGTGGGCTATGAGGCTTCCTCTATCTGTTTCTCCCTTTTCTTGATTGTGGTATTTGCAGCTTAAATTGTATTCCATTTGAGGGTAAAATTTTGCTTGGGTTTGGGGAAATCTTCATTGTAATAATGTCTTTTCTGTGGCACATCATTCAGTAATATTATTTTGCTAAAGTTAAATGTAGTAGGGTTATAGTATTTTATTATAGACATTGATGATTTCATAAATTAGGTTGTCTAAATCACCATTAAAATCAGCATAGATTTGGTACCACAGATTGGGAATTTTCTTCAACTTGCTTTCTTAGCTTGTTAAAAGTCACTTTTAAATAATCTTTAAAAACAAAACTTATACAGTGTTCTTCCTCATGGTTTTAATATTTATCAAATGAATTACATGGTTGTAAAAGATAGCACAGTGGTTTGCACTGAACAAAATTATAGATTTATTATCTTTTGGTTGAAGAATAGATTTCATATTTGGTTTTACTCGAGTGTAAAGCTTCAATTTTGTGATGAAGGACAACTTTCGTAACTGTGTGTTTTTTTAGAGGTATGCAATATTCAATTACATGATTAGCAAGTTTCTCAAGTGAGGCAAACACCTGACTGCCCACCTCTAACCCCTCCTTGGAATTGGTCAAGATTCAGTGGGTTGCTGACATATGGTTTATTATAGCTGAGACCTTGGGAATTCACTTTAGCATAGATCTATCTCAGGTTAACTTTGTTCATAAGGATCCTAGTGAAACTAGGTTGTTTTTTTTTTTGACATGGTAAAGTAGACAAGATCTACTATAAAGAGTTTTCTCAAGAGTTTTGAACCAAAATTTATATGAACACTATTGAACTCTACTGGGCTAGTGTAGATCCAAATGTTTACCACTTATGTGAGTTGCTAGAATCTGAAACTCAAGTTCAGTGTGAAGGTTGAGGTGCAACCTGGCTTTGCCTGATGTGTAATCCTACCTGTGGACTTGGAAGGTACATTGAGGAAACTTATGATCAGGGAGATGCTTTATCCAAGTGTTATCTACAGAGATGGGCAATGATATATAAAAACTTTGAAACACCTAGCAATGTCCTTTTCTGCACTGGGATTTAAGACTGGAATAGTTTCCTTCCACTCCCTCAGTATATCGCTGAGAGAAGTAAACTCTCTATGAGATTTTGGAGCCACATCTGTCTAGACCTGGCAAACTGGTTTCTCTGAAACAAAAGTGGTTTTGGTAATATAGCCAATAAATGATGTGACTCTGATTTATTTAACTTACAGTGTATTTTTATTCTTTCTACCATTTATTCTTAAGACATTACCCTTTTTGGACTATCTTATTTTAGACTAATAATTGAATAAAGCACATTGTGTGTGTGTGTGTGTGTGTGTGTGTGTGTGTGTGTAAGAGAGAGAGAGACAGACAGACAGACAGACAGACAGACAGAGACCGGGAGACAGACTCGAGATAGAATGAGAGAGAGTGAGAAAGGGATAAAAAGTTATCTGGAAAGGAGGAGGAGGAAGTGCAATTGATGTTCTAGGTGTAACTTAACTAAGCACGGTGATCTTAAGGTTTCTAAGCCCTATAGACTATCTCTTAAAAGTTACTACCTTTAAAGAAAGTTACAAAAATTGCTGATACATTAGTGAAAATTATATGTTAGGAGAAATAATTTTTCTTTCTTCCTCCCTCTTCTCCTCTTTTCTTCCCTCCCTCCCCTCCCCCTCTTCCTTTCTACTTTAATAATGGATTGATTGTAATAAATCAAATTTTAAGGAATCAACAAGTTCTTACTAGCAAATCAAGTATATATTTGGGTTATACTAAAGTATATGCATTATGTAATTTACTTTATGATCTGATCTAGTTAGAAAAATAATTTGTGTTTTTAATCTCTTAAAACAATTAGTATTAAGATATATTTTTGAATCTCTGCACAACTAGCCAAACAAATTATGAAATGTGCATTACATTTTTAATTGGCTAAGCTTTTGTACTATTTTTAAAATGTAAGTCAAATATTTAAAAATATAACCTAGATATATTTTGCAGAGAGTATGATCCTCTGCCATCTTGAATCTTTTTTCTTTCTTTATTGTTTCATCTGGTAGATATGATGGAAGAGCTAGGTTATTGTAATTTGAACAATAACTATCTTTATTGAGCCAAGTGTTTAATCATTGTTGAATATATTCTTAATGAAATAAATTTTCATAGGACAGATTTTCATTTGGTGTTTATTTTGTATGTTACTGTAAAAGTACAGAGGAGATTCTCTGATTGGTAACATACAACCATGGTGGGAAGTGGGAATGGGTCTGACATCGCACTAAGTCCATTTTTAGGCACTGTTCTTGACTGATCTTAGATAAGCTGAAACTGCTGTACTTAGAGCCCTGTATTCACTTCTCTGGCTTTGTGACATGACTTCCTATTTCCCTCATCCCACTTCACATTTTTACAGACGTCAGTTTTTTCAATGGAAGACCCTTCATTTCTCTGTTAGAGATTTTTCCCCCCAAGAGTTGCCTTTCATTCAGGAGTCTCTTTTTTACAGTAGTAACTTGATTTGTTTCCAACTGAGACTTGAGGACATCTTTGACCTATTTTAGATGTGAAAATTAAGGGCCAATCCAAGATAAGTTGTGTTAGTATTCTCTGATATAATGCAAGATCATGATGTATTATAAGGGGCTGTTTCTAGAAGACTTGTTGATCTGATCTGATTTCATATTGGATTAATGTTAAGAAATAAAAGTTAATGATAGTTGTGTCCTTCCCAGTGTTTTCAGTAGAAAGTTGCTATTTTAATAACAAGATATGCTTCACCAGAAATTTTTAGTACATTGCAGTTTCTTTTTTGAGCAGTTCTTTTTGTACTTTTAAAAATTAACTGTCTGAAAGAAATCATTGCTTTAGCACTTTGAGATTATTACTCATTTCATTTCTGTGTTTTAAAAATATTGTCCTATTGTCTTCTGAGCGTTTAAATTGGTAAAAAAGTCTACCTGATGTTTTTCATTTATATGACACTTTTTTCCTTTGAAGTCTTTTTTTTTTTTTTTTTTTTTTTTTTTTTTTTTTTTTTTTTTTTTTTTTTTTTTTTTTTTTTTTTTTTTTTTTTTTTTTTTTTTTTTTTTTTTTTTTTTTTTTTTTTTTTTTTTTTTTTTTTTTTTTTTTTTTTTTTTTTTTTTTTTTTTTTTTTTTTTTTTTTTTTTTT